>JAJOOO010014456.1:0-31761 GCA_029582685.1 Solanum piurae | reverse complement strand
CTTTCAGCTGTCTCTTTACTTCCACGCCTGAACATCTTTCCTGCAAAATATGATAAAAACACATAAAAACCAATACTAAAAGGCCCTAGACACACACAACTTGTAAGTGAAATGTATTAGAAATACCGTAAACTCACGGTATATCATAAACGTAGAAGGTTTCCATATCATGAGACAACATATATAATTTGGGAACCCGGACTTGCTAAACGTAAAACAAACCCATATGTGAAACCGGACTTGCTAAACGTAAAAGCTTTCATCTCATATTCATGTTCACTCGGTACTAAGCACAATTTCCTTTTTAAAGTAGTCATAAAAGCTCAAGAGTTCATAGATGAGAAAACCTTTCATCAAGAACCTTCATCATGTGAGAATGACCTTTCACATTATCATACCATGCATAACATAATCTAGTTTAGAGTACAATTGAGGAGACCTTTCAAGAGACTCACTTTCACTAGATTATCATTAACCTTATTCATTCATTCATGCATGTGTGTGTACATATGTGATAAAGCCTTTCACATAAACAATTTTATGCAACACATGCTCATACCTTACTAGTCATAAACATTTCATGCATAATAAGATATCTATATAGGTGAATATGAGAATTAACCTTTCAATTAACACCATAAACATATCGTATTCATATCTATGCATGGAGTGTGTGTGTGTATACATATTGGTCCTCATAATGGCATAATAGCAACAACATTGTCATTAAGGAACTTCCCGTCAAGGGATCCCAACACATTCACAATATTCCCAAGCCATGAACAATTCACATATAAGGCCTTTAGGGATTCTAAACTACACACTCATCCATCATCATAAGAGACAAGATCACATTCAACAATTGAATAGGCAACTTCTAACATGTATAAGATCACATATTCATATAGGGGTCATATAGGTAGGAGTCATTCCATAATGGTACTTAGCATAATCAATCATGTAGACCACACCTTAACCCTAACATTATCATTCACATTATACTCCTCATCATCAAAATACTTTAAACATCATACTAGCATTGAGGATTTCATACATAGCCTTCATGGCACACCTTCATACACATATACAACATAATAGTAATTTACTACATCTATTGCCTTCAAGTCCATGATCACAACATGAATAATTGTTCAAGAAGTAAACACCTCCACTATAAGTGGATCAACCATACAACATCAACTCAAATACTATAGACTAGAAGTTAGGTCAACTTACCAATTCTCCAAGCCATGTTCAACATAGATCAATTCTCAACAATTCATAATCAATAGCTAAAGATAGCAATAGGATTCAACAATATATCACAATCTCAGCTTAATTCAATTAATATGGAATCATAATCACATAACCCACTTTATAGGCTAAATTGAGATTTAGGAGGATCGTGGGTTCTTTAAGAATTTCATAAAAAATCATCATAAAACATTAATTAACCATTAGAATGACTTAGAAAATCATTTGACAAGGAACCCATGTTTAGATTGAAAATTGGGAAATTTGGTCTTTGAATCACTTTTGAAAATCATTGATAGAACTCCTTGAATGAAAGGTTATTCAAGAATCAAGAGTCACCATACCTTTTTGATTGATGACCCATGAAAATTTGAAGAAGAAAGCACTTGAAAACCCATCTTCTAGCATGAGCTTGAGATTGGCCTCCAATGGAGTTTTGAGAGAATCTATTTGGGAGGGAAGGGTTTAATTTGAAGAATAGGGTCTTATTTAGGGTTTCTATGTTTTAACCAACTTAAAGTACCCTAAAATAGGTAAAATAACCGTCCACCATTTAATTAGAACGTGGGGTGAATTTACCAATTCACCCCTTAAGTGGCCGTAACTAGACAGCATTGCAGGTGCCAAACTACGGCCACCATCCACGGACCGTGGTTGGCTTGATGGGGCGTGCTGCACCTCTATGGTTCGATTCACAGACTCATCAATTTGGGGGCTAAGTTCCCACGACTAAGTGTGGAGCCACGCCCCCTTTCCATGGGGTGTCAATCCTTTGACGGGGTGTCATCATGGGCGCAGGTCAAGACTGCCCTGACAGCTTTTTGGCCAACATTTGGGTCCTCCTCAAGGACCCTAGGATGGTCCTTGGGGAGTCGTACACGGTCTTTTCGACCCTAAATGAGATATTTTTGACACTAGGGTCACCTCCAATAATTTTGACTCCAAAAGACATACAGAAACAAGGAAAACATACTAGCGCACACTAGCACACAAACGACTAGTTTTCGGACGCCTTGGTCGTCCCTTGACCTTTAGACTCTAACTCTTCCAAACTAAGTTAATTACATTAATTTAGGTCTAGAAACATCATTTTAACTATTTTTAAGTCATTATTCATAAGGTAAGTCTCTAACTTAGGTCATTGGATTTCTGGGGTGTTACATTATAGCACAGGAAAATTGATAAAATAGGACGTTTACTTACTCCAGGAGTCGTTCGACGTTGAAAATGGACTATTTTAGCCATCAAGGTCAACTGGATCCATAGCTAAGGTCTTAACGGACATCCATGAAAAAAATTGGCAAAAATAATGTCGGAATTCCGGATCACCAAAAAAGATGGTGAACTTTAGCACACGAAAATTTGCAAAACTGGGGGTTTACCAACTCCGGGACTCGTTTGACCTTGAAAATGGGTCTTTTTGGTAGTTAGGGCCAACTACTCCATCTAAGGTCTTAACGGACCTCCATGAAATATTTTGGTAAAAATGACATCGAAATTCCAGATCACCAAAAAAGATAGTGAACTATACAACACGAGAATGGGTAAAACGGGGGGTTTACCTACTCCGGGGCTCGTCTGACCTTAAAAATGGGTCGTTTTGGCCTTCAAGGACAACTGGCTCAATAGAAAAGGTCTTAACATACGTCCATGAAAGTTTCGGCAAAAATGACGTCGAAATTCTGGATCACAAAAAATCATAGTGAACTATAGCACACGAAAATTGGCAAAAGGTGGGGTTTATTTGCTCCAGGCCTCGTTCGACCTTGAATATGGGTGTTTTGGTCGTTAGGGCCAAGTGGCTCTATAGCTAAGGTCTTAACGAACGTCCATGAAAAATTTCACCAAAAATGACATCGGAATTTTGAATCACCAAAAAAGATGGTGAACTATAGCACACAAAAATCGGCTAAATGGGCGGTTTACCTGCTCCGAGTATTAGTTGACCTTGAAAATGGGTTGTTTTGGCCGTCAGGTCCAACTGGCTCCATATCCAAGGTCTTAATAGATGTCCATGAAAAATTTCGGCAAATATGACATCGGAATTTTGGATCACCAAACAAGATGTTGAACTATAGCACACGAAAATCAGCAAAATTGAGGGGTTAACCTGTTACGGGGCTCGTTTGATGTTGAAAATGGCCCGTTTTGGCCGTCAGGGCCAACTGGCTCCATAGCTAAGGTCTTAACGGACGTCCATAAAAAATTTCGGCAAAAAAGATGGTGAACTTTAGCGCAGGAAAATCGACAAAATGTGGGGTTTTGGCCATCGAAATCAACTGGATCTATAGCTAAGGTCTTAACAGATGTTAATGAAGAAATTTGGCAAAAATGATGTCAAAATTCTTGATCACCAAAAAATATGATGAACTATATATATAGCACACGAAAATCATTAAAATGGGGGTTGACCTTCTCCGGAGCTCATTTGACCTTGAAAATTAGCAGTTTTGTCCGGCAGGGCAAACTGGCTCCATATCTAAGGTCTTAACGGACGTCTATGAAAATTTTTGGCAAAAATGACGTCGGAATTCTGAATGACCAAAAAAAATGGTGAACTATACCACACGAAAATCATTAAAATTGGGGGTTTACTTGCTCCGGGCCTCGTTTGACCTTGAAAATGGGTTGTTTTGGCCGTCAGGGCCAACTGGCTCCATAGCTAAGGTCTTAACAGATGTCTATGACACATTTCGGCAAAAATGACTTCGGAATTCTGAATGACCAAAAAAGATGGTGAACTATAACACACGAAAATCGTTAAAATGCGGGGTTTGCTTGCTCTGGGACTCATTTGACCTTGAAAATATGCCGTTTTGGCCGTTAGGACCATCTAGTTCCATAGCTAAGGTCATAATGAACGTTGATGAAAAAATTCAAAAAAAATGACATCGGAATTTTGGATCACCAAAAAAGATGTTGAACTATAGCACACAAAAATAAGAAAAATTGGAGGTTTACCTTCTCCGGGCCACGTTTGATGTTGAACATGGGTCATTTTGCCATCAGGGCCAACTAGCTCCATAGTTAAAGTCTTAACGGACGTCCATGGAAAATTTCAGCAAAAATGACGTCAGAATTGCGGTAACCAAAACTCCCTTGGACTATAGCACACAAAAATCGGCAAAATGAGGGGTTTACTTTCTCCGGGCCGCGTTTGACATTTGAAATGAGTTGTTTTGGCCGTCAAGGCCCACTGGCTCCATAACTAAGGTCTTAACGAATGTTCATGAAAAATTTCAACAAAAATAACGTCGGAATTCTGAATCACCAAAAAAGATGGTGAACTATAGCATGCGAAAATCAGAAAAATGGATGGTTTACCTTCTCCGAACCTCATTTGACCTTGAAAATGGGTTGTTTTGGCCAGCAAGGCCAACTAGCTCCACAGCTAAGGGCTTAACGAATGTACATGAAAAATTTTGGCAAAAATGACATCGGGATTCCAGATCACCAAAAAATATGGTGCACTATAAACACACGAAAATTGGCAAAATGGGGGGTTTACTTTCTCCGGGCCTTGTTTGACCTTTAAAATGGGCCGTTTTGGCTGTCAAGGCCAAGTGGATCCATAGCTAAGGTCTTAACAGACATTCATGAAAAATTTCGGCAAAAATGAAATTAGAATTATGGATCACCAAAAAATATAGTGAACTATAGCACACCAAAATCAGCAAAAAGGGGAATTTACCTGCTCCGGGCCTTGTATGTCCTAGAAAATGGGTCGTCTTGGCTGTCAGGGCCTACTGGATCCATAGCTAAGGTCTTAATAGACGTCCATGAAAAATTTAGGCAAAAATGATGTAGGAATTGTGGATCACCAAAAAAGATGGTGAACTATAGCACACGAAAATCAGTAAAATAGGGGGGTTTACCTGCTCCGGGTCTAGTTTGACCATGAAAATGGGCCTTTTTGGCCGTCAGGGCAAACTGGCTCCATATCTAAGGTCTTAACGGATATCTATGAAATGTTTCGGCAAAAATGACGTCAGAATTCCAAATTACCAAAACAAAAGGTGAACTACAGCACACGAAAATCGTTAAAATTAGGGTTTACCTGCTTCGTGCCTCATTTAACCTGGAAAATGGGTCTTTTTGCCGTTAGGGACAATTGGCTCCATTGCTAGGGTTTTAACGGACGTCCATGAAAAAATTCGACAAAAATGACGTCGGAATTCCTGATAACCAAAAAATATGGTGAACTATAGGACACAAAAATTGGCAAAATTGGGGGGTTAACCTTCTCCGGGCCTCGTCTGACCTTGAAAATGGGTTGTTTTGGCCCTCAAGGACAATTGGCTCCATAGCTAAGGTCTTAATGGAAGTCCATGAAAAATTTCGGCAAAAATGACATTGGAGTTCTGGATCACCCAAAAAGACGGTGAACTATAGGACACGAAAATCGGCAAAATAGGGGGTTTACCTGCTTCAAACCTCATTCGACCTTGAAAATGGGTTGTTTTGGCCGTCAGGAAACTGACTCCATAGCTCAGGGTTTTACGGACATCCATGAAACATTTCGTCAAAAATGACGTCGTAATTTCAACTCACCAAAAAGATGGGTGAACTATAGCACACGAAATTCATTAAAATGAGGGGTTTACTTGCTCCGAGCCTCGTTTGACCTTGAAAATGGGCCATTTTGTCTATTAGGGCCAACTGGCTCCATTGCAAAGGTCTTAACAAACGTCAATGAAAAAATTCGGCAAAAATGACGTCGGAATTCGAGATCACCAAATATGATGGTGAACTATAGCACACGAAAATCAACAAAATTGGGGGTTTACCTTCTTTGGGACTCGTTTGACCTTGAAAATGGGCCATTTTGGCCGTCAGGGCACAGTGGCTTCATAGCTAAGGTCTTAATAGGCGTCCATGAGAAAATTTGGCAAAAATGACATCGGAATTCTACATCACCTGAAAAGATGGTGAACGGTAGCACACGAATATCGGCGAAATGGGGAGTTTACCTGCTTCGGGTCTCGTTTGACCTTGAAAATGGGTCGTTTTGGCTGTTAGGGCCAACTGGCTCTGTAGCTAAGGTCTTAACGGATGTCATTAAAAAAATTTGGCAAAAATGACGTCAGAATTCTGGATCACCAAAAAAGATGGTGAACTATAGCACACGAAAATGGCAAAACAAGGGGTTTACCTGCTCTGGGGATCTTTGACCTTAAAAATGGGTCGTTTTGCTTGTCAGAGCCAACTAGCTACAGATCTAAGGTCTTAATGGACGTATATGAAAATTTTCTGCAAAAATGACTCCAAAATTCTAGATCACAAAAAAAGATGGTAAACTGTAGCACACGAAATTCGGCAAAATAAGGGGTTTACCTTCTCTAGTTTTTGTTTGACCTTAAAAATGGGCCGTTTTGGCCATCAGGGCCAATTGGATCCATAGCTAAGGTCTTAACGGATGTCTATGAAAAATATTTGCAAAAATGACATGAGAATTTTGAATCACCAAAAAAGATGGTGAACTATAGCACACGAAAATCAGCAAAATGGGGGGTTTACCTGCTCCGGGACTCGTTTCACCTTGAAAATGGGCCGTTTTAGCCGTCAAGGACAACTAGCTCCATAGCTAAGGCTTTAACAGACGTCCATCAAAAATTTTGGCAAAAATGATGTCGGAATTATGTATCACCAAAAAGGATGGTGAAATATAGCACATGAAAATTGGCAAAATGGGGGGTTTACCTTCTCTAGGCCTCGTTTGACCATAAAAATTGGCCGTTTTGGCCGTCAAGGTAAATTGGTTCCATTACTAATGTCTTAACAAATTTCCATGTAAAATTTCGGCAAAAATGACGTCGGAATTATGGAAAACCAAAAAAGATGGTGAACTATAGCACAGGAAAATCGGCAAAATAAGAGGTTTACCTACTCCTGGAGTCGTTTAACATTGAAAATGGGTTGTTTTGGCCATCAAGGCCAACTTGATTCATAGCTAAGGTCTTAATGGATGTCCATGTATAAATTTGGCAAAAATAACGTCGGAATTTTGGATCACCAAAAAAGATGGTGAACTATAACACACGAAAATTCGCCAAACAGGGGGTTTACCAACTCCGGGCCTAATTTGAACTTGAAAATGAGTCGTCTTGGTCGTTAGGGACAACTGGCTCCATATAAGGTCTTAACGGACGTCCATGAAATTTTTTGATAAAAATGACGTCGAAATTCCAGATCACCAAAAAAGATGGTGAACTATGCACACGAAAATCGGCAAAATGGGGAGTTTACCTACTTCGGAGCTCGTCCGACCTTAAAAATGGGTCGTTTTGGCCTTCACGACCAACTGGCTCAATAGCAAAGGTCTTAACAGACGTCCATGAAAACTTTCAGCAAAAATGATGTCGAAATTCTGGATCACAAAATATCATAGTGAACTATAGCACACGAAAATTGGCAAAACGCGGGGTTTACTTGCTCCAGGCCTCGTTTGACCTTAAATATGGGTTGTTTTGGTCATAGGGCCAAGTGTCTCTATAGCTAAGGTCATAACGGATGTCCATGAAAAATTTCGGCAAAAATGACGTCGAAATTTTGAATCACCAAAACAGATGGTGAACTATAGCACACAAAAATCGGCAAAATGGGCGGTTTACTTGCTTCGGTCATTAGTTGACCTTGAAAATGGGCAGTTTTGGCTGTCAGGTCCAATTGGCTCCATATTTAAGGTCTTAATGGATTTCCATGAAAAAAATTGGCAAAAATGACGTCGGAATTTTGGATCCCAAAACAAGATGTTGAACTATACCACACAAAAATCAGCAAAATTGAGGGGTTAACCTGCTACGGGGATCGTTTGAAAATTGGTTTTTTTGGCCGTGAGGTCCAACTAGCTCCATAGCTAAGGTCTTAACAGATGTCAATCAAAAATTTCGGCAACAATGATGTTGGAATTCCAGATCACCAAAAAATATGGTGAACTATAGCGCAGGAAAATCAGCAAAATGGGAGGTTTTGGCCATCGGTGTCAACTGGATCCATAACTAAGGTCTTAACAGACGTCAATGAAAAAATTTGGCAAAAATGACATCAGAATTCTTGATCACCATAAAATATGGTGAACTATATTATAGCACACGAAAATCGTTAAAAAGGGGTTTACTTGCTCTGAGGCTAGTTTGACCTTGAAAATGAGCAGTTTTGTCCGTCAGGGCAACTGGCTCCATATCTAAGGTCTTAACGAATGTCTATCAAATATTTTGGCAAAAATAACGTCGGAATTCCAAATGACCAAAAAAGATGGTGAACTATACCACACGAAAATTGTTAAAATGGGGGGTTTACTCGCTCCGGGCCTTGTTTGACCTTGAAAATGGGCTGTTTTGGCCGTTAGGTCCAACTGGATCCATAGCTAAGGTCTTAACGGACATCCATGACACATTTGGTCAAATATGACTTCGGAATTCTGAATGACCAGAAAAGATGGTGAACTATAAAACAAGAAAATCGTTAAAATGGGGGGTTTACTTGCTCTGAGCCTCGTTTGACCTTGAAAATGGGCCGTTTTGGCCGTCAAGGCCAATTGGTTCTATAGCTAAGTTCATAATGAACGTCAATGAAAAAATTCAACAAAAATGATGTCAAAATTCCGGATCACCAAAAAAGATGTTAAACTATAGCACGAAAAAGTAAGAAAAATGGGGGGTTTACCTTCTCCGGGCCTCGTTTCACCTTGAGGTTGGAAGTATGGATCTCCAAAAAAGTTGGTGAACTATTGAACAAGAAAATTGCCAAAATGGGGAATTTAGCTACTTTGGGCCTCGTTTGTCCTTGAAAATGGGTCATTTTGGCTATCAGGTCCTACTGGATTCATAGATAAGGTCTCAAAGGACATCCATGAAAAATTTCAACCAAAATGACGTCAAAATTGTGGTTCACCAAAAATGATGGTGAACTATAGCACACGAAAATTGGCAAAATAGTGGGTCTACCTGCTCCGGGCCCCTTTTGACCTTGGAAATGGGCTGTTTTGGCCGTCAGGATAAACTAGCTCCATAGCTAAGGTCTGAACGAACATCCATGAAAAAATTTGGCAAAAATGTCATCGTAATTCTGGATCACCAAAAATGATGGTGAACTATTACACACAAAAATCGGCAAAATGGGAGGTTTACCCGCTCCGGGTCTCAATTGACCTTGAAAATGGGTCGTTTTGGCCATCAGGGCAAACTGCCTCCATATCTAAGGTCTAAATGAATGTCTATGAAATGTTTAGGCAAAAATGACGTCGAAATTTCGGATTACCAAAAAAAAGGTGAACAATAGCACACGAAAATCGTTAAAATTGGGGTTTACGTGCTCCGTGCCTCATTTGACCTGGAAAATGTATCGTTTTCGCCGTTAAGGCCAAATGGCTCCATAGCTAAGGTCTTAACAGATGTCCATGAAATTTTTTTGCAAAAATGACATCGGAATTCCGGATCACCAAAGAATATGGTGAACTCTAGGAGAGGAAAATTGGCAAAATGGGGGGTTAACCTTCTCCGGGCCTCTTCTGACCTTAAAAATGGGTTGTTTTGCCTGTCAAGGCCAATTTTCTCCATAGCTAAGGTCTTAACGGAAGTCCATGAAATTTTTTGGCAAAAATGATGTTGGAGTTCTGGTTCACCCAAAAAGATGGTGAACTATAGGACACGAAAATTGGCAAAATAGGGGGTTTAATTGCTTCGAACCTCATTTGACCTTGAAAATGGGCTGTTTTGGCTAATAGGGAAACTAACTCCATAGCTTAGGTGTTTACGGACATCCATGAAACACTTCGTCAAAAATGATGTCGTAATTTTGGATCACCAAAGAAGATGGTGAATTATAGCACATGAAATTCGTTAAAATGGGGGGTTTACTTGCTCTGGCCTCGTTTGACCTTGAAAATGGGTTGTTTTGGCTGTTAGGGCCAACTGGCTCCATCGCAAAGGTCTTAAAAACGTCCATTATAAAATTCAGAAAAAATGACGTCGGAATTCCAGATCACCAAAAAATATGGTGAACTATAGCATGCGTAATACAGCAAAATGGGGGTTTTACCTACTATGTGCCTCATTTGACCTTGAAAATGGGAGGTTTCGGCCATCAGGGCCAACTGGCTCCAAAACTCAGGTCTTAATGGTCGCCCATGAAAAACTTCAGCAAAATGACATCGGAATTCCGGATCACCGAATAAGATAATGAACTATAGCACACAAAAATCGGCAAAATTGGAGTTTTACCTTCTTTGGGACTCGTGACCTTGAAAATGGGTCATTTTGTCCGTTAGGTCCAACTGGCTCCATAGCTAAGGTCTTAACAGACGTCCATGAAAAACTTCAGCAAAATTATATCAGAATTCTGGATCACCAAATAAGATGGTGAACTTAGCATACGAAAATCGGCAAAATTGGAGTTTTACCTTCTCTGGGACTTGTTTGACCTTAAAAATGGGCCGTTTTGGCCATTAGGGCCAAGTGGCTCCATATCTAAGGTCTTAACGGACATCCATGAGACATTTCGGCAAAAATGACTTCAGAATTATGAATGACCAAAAAAGATGGTGAATTATAGTACACGAAAATCATTAAAATAGGGGGTTTACTTGCTTCGGGCCTCGTCTGACCTTGAAAATGGGTCGTTTTGGCAATCAAGGCCAATTGGCTCCATAGCTAAGGTCATAATGAACGTCGATGAAAAAATTCAACAAAAATGGCATCGGAATTCCGGATCATTTAAAAGAATGTTAAACTATAGCACGCAAAAGTAAGAAAAATGGGGGGTTTACTTTCTCCGGGCCACGTTTGACCTTGAACATGGGTCATTTTGGCTGTCAGGGCGAACTGGATCCATAGCTAAGGTCATAACGGATGTCAATGAATATTTTTGGCAAAAATGACGTTGGAATTCTGGATTACCAAAAAAGATGGTGAACTATAGCACACCAAAATAGGAAAAATGGGAGGTTTACCTGCTCCAGGCCTCGTTTGACCTTGAAAATGGGTTGTTTTGGCATTCAGGACCAATTGGCTCCATATCCAAGGTCTAAATAGACATCCATGAATTTTTTTTGCAAAAATGACATTGGAATTCCTGATCACCAAAAATGCTGGTGAACTATAAAACACAAAAATTGGAAAAATGGGGTGTTTACTTGCTCCGGACTTGTTTGACCTTAAAATTGGCCGTTCGGGCCAACTCGTTCCATAACTAAGGTCTTAATGCACATCCATGAAAAATTTCGACAAAAATAAAGTCAAAATTTTGGATCACCATGAAAGATAATGAACTATAGAACAGGAAAATCAGGAAAAAAAAAACAAAGGGGTTTACCTGTTCCGGGGCTCGTTTTACCTAGAAAATGGGTTGTTTTGGCCGTCATGGCCAACTGGCTCCATAGCTAAGGTCTTAACGGACGTCCAGGAAAAATTTCAGCAAAAATGACTTCAGAATTCTTGATCACAGAAAATCCCATGGACTATAGCCCACGAAAATCAGCAAAATGGGAGGTTTACCTGCTCTGAGGCTCGTAAGACCTCTAAAATGGGCTGTTTTGGCCATGGTGACCAACTGACTCCATAGCTAAGGTTTTAAGGGATGTCAACATAAATGAGATCGAAATTCTGTATAACCAAAAATCTCATGGACTATAGCACACGAAAACTGGCAAAATGTGGGGTTTAACTGCTCTGGGCCTCGTTTGACCTTGAAAATGGCCCGTTTTGGCTGTCAGGGCCAACTGGCTCCATAGCTAAGTCTTAAAAAATGTCCATGAAATATTTTAGCAAATATGACGTTAGAAATCTGGATAACCAAAAAATATAGTGAACTATAGCGCACAAAAATATCCATAATGGGGGGGGGGGGGGATTTACCTGCTCCAGGCCTCGTTTGACCTTAAAATGGACCGTTTTTGCCATTTGGGCCAACTGGCTCCATAGCTAAGGTCTTAACGGATGTCCATGAAAAAATTTGGCAAAAATGATGTCGGAATTCCGGATGACCAAAAATGATTGTGATGTATAGCATAGGAAAATCAGCAAAATGGGGGTTTACCTTCTCCAGGCCTCGTTTGACCTTGAAAATGGGTCGTTTTGGCCATCAAGGTCAACTGGATCCATAGCTAAGTACTTAACGAACGTCCATGAAAACATTTTACAAAAATGACGTAGAAATTCTGGATCACCAAAAAAGATGAGGAACTATAGCACACGAAAATTGGCAAAACGGGGGGTTTACCTGGTTCGGGCCTTGGTTGACATTGGAAATGGATCGTATTGGTCGTTAGGGACAACTTGCTTCATAACTAAAGTCTTAACGATGTCCATGAAAAATTTTGGCAAAACTAACGTCGGAATTCTGGATCACCAGAAAAGATGGTGAACGATAGCACACGAAAATTCATCAAACGGGGGGTTTACCAACTCCGGACCTAATTTGACCTTGAAAATGGGTCGTCTTGGTCGTTAGGATCTACTGGCTCCATATAAGGTCTTAACGAACGTCCATCAAAAATTTAGGTAAAATGACATCGAAATTCCAGATCACCAAAAAAGATGGTGAACTATAGCACACGAAAATCAGCAAAACGAGGAGTTTACCTACTTCGGGGATCGCCTGACCTTAAAAATGGGTGGTTTTGGGCTTCACGACCAACTGGCTCAATAGCAAAGGTCTTAACAGACGTCCATGAAAACTTTCAGCAAAAATGACGTCGAAATTCTGGATCACAAAAAATCATAGTATACTATAGCACACGAAAATTGGCAAAACGCGGGGTTTACTTGCTCCAGGCCTCGTTTGACCTTAAATATGGGTCATTTTTGTCGGTAGGGCCAAGTGGATCTATAGCTAAGGTCATAACGGACGTCCATGAAAAATTTTGGCAAAAATGACGTCGAAATTCTGAATCACCAAAACAGATGGTGAACTATAGCACACAAAAATTGGCAAATTGGGCGGTCTACCTACTCCGGCCATTAGTTGACCTTGAAAATGGGCAGTTTTTTCTGTCAGGTCCAACTGGCTCCATATTTAAGGTCTTAATGGATGTCCATGAAAAAATTTGGCAAAAATGACGTCGGAATTTTGGATCCCAAAACAAGATGTTGAACTATGCCACACAAAATCAGCAAAATGGAGGGGTTAACCTGCTACGGGGATCGTTTGACCTTGAAAATTGGTTGTTTTAGACATGAGGGCCAACTAGTTCCATAGCTAAGGTCTTAACGGATGTCAATCAAAAATTTCGGCAAAAATGACGTCGGAATTCTGGATCACCAAAAAAGATGGTGAACTATAGCGCAGGAAAATTAGCAAAATGGGAGGTTTTGGCCATCGGTGTTAACTGGATCCATAACTAAGGTCTTAATAGACGTCAATGAAAAAAATTGGCAAAAATGATGTCAGAATTCTTGATCACCATAAAATATTGTGAGCTATATTATTGCACAAGAAAATCGTTAAAATGGGGTTTACTTGCTTCGGGGCTCGTTTGACCTTTAAAATGGGTTGTTTTGGCCGTGGTAACCAACTGGCTCCATATCTAAGGTCTTAACAGACGTCCATGTAAATTTTTGGCATAAATGAAGTCATAATTCTGCATCACCAAAAATCTCATGGACTATAGCAAACGAAAATCGGCAAAATGGTGGTTTACTTGTTCTAGGTCTCGTTTGATCTTGAAAATGAGTTGTTTTGGCCGTGGTGACCAACTAGCTTCACAGCTAAAGTCTTTACAGATGTCCATGTATTATTTTCTCAAAAATTACGTCGGGATTCAGGATCACCAAAAATATCATGGACAATAGCACACGACAAATTTTATCCGCTTAGGGGCTTGTTTAACCTTGAAAATGGGTTGTTTTGGCCGTCGGAGCTAATTGACTACATAGGTAAGGTCTTAACGAACCCATGAAAAATTTTGGTAAAAATGATGGTGAACTATAGCACACAAAAAATGGCAAAATAGGGGGTTTACCTGCTCAGGGCGTCGTTTGAGCTTGAAAATGGGCCGTTTTGGCCGTCAGAACCAACGGGCTCTGTTGCTAAAGTGTTAACAAACGTCAATTAAAAAATTCAGCAAAAATGACGATGAAATACTGGATCACCAAAAAAGATGGTGAACTATAGCACACGAAAATCGGCAAAATAAGGGGTTTACCTACTCCGTCACTCATTTTACCTTGAAAATGGGTTGTTTTGGCTGTCAGGGCGAACTAGCTCCATAGCTAAGGTCATAACGGACTTCAATGAATATATTTGGCAAAATTGACGTCGGAATTCTGAATCATCAAAAATGATGGTGAACTATAGCACACCAAAATCGGCAAAATGGGAGGTTTACATGCTCTAGGCCTCATTTGGCCTTGAAAATGGGTTGTTTTGGCCGTCAGGACCAATTGGCTCCATAGCTAAGGTCTAAATGGACATCCATGAAAAATTTTGGCAAAAATGACATCGAAATTCCTGATCACCAAAAATGATGGTAAACTATAACACACAAAAATTGGAAAAATGGGGGGTTTACTTGCTCCGGGCTTGTTTGACCTTAAAATTGGTCGTTTTGGCCGTTAGGGCCAACTCATACATAATTGAGGTCTTAATGCACGTCCATGAAAAATTTTGGCAAAAATGAAGTCGGAGTTTCGGATCACCAAGAAAGATGGTGAACTATAGCACAGGAAAATCAGAAAAAGGGGGTTTACCTGCTCCGGGGCTCGTTTCACCTAGAAAATGAGTTGTTTTGGCCGTCATGGCCAACTGGCTCCATAACTAAGGTCTTAACGGACGTCCAGGAAAATTTTAAACAAAAATAACTTTCGAATTCTGGATCACCGAAAATCCCATGGACTATAGCACACAAAAATCGACAAAATGGGAGGTTTACCAGCTCTGGGGCTCGTTTGACCTCTAAAATAGGCTGTTTTGGCCATGCTGACCAACTGACTCCATATCTAAGGTTTTAAAGGACGTCCACGTAAATGAGATCGGAATTCTGGATAACCAAAAATCCCATGGACTATAGCACACGAAAACTGGCAAAATGGGGAGTTTACCTGGTTCGGGTTTTGTTTGACCTTGAAAATGGGCATTTTGTCCGTCAAGGCCAACTAGCACCGTAGCTAAGGTCTTAACGGATGTCATTAAATTTTTTTGGCAAAAATAACGGTAGAATTTTGAATCACCAAAAAAGATGGTGAACTATAGCACGTGAAAATGAAAAAACGGGCAGTTTACTTGCTCCGGGGCCCGTTTGACCTTAAAAATGGGTTGTTTTGGCATCAGGGCCAACTAGCTACAGATCTAAGGTCTTAATGGAAGTCTATAAAAAAAAATTGCAAAAATGACATCGAAATTTTGGATCACAAAAAAAAAAGGTGAACTATAGCACATGAAATTCGGCAAAATGGGGGGATTACCTTCTCTGGTTCGCGTTTGACCTTAAAAAATGGGCCATTTTGGCCGTCAGGGCCAATTAGCTCCATAGATAAAGTCTTAACGGACGTCTATGAAAATTTTTGGCAAAAATGACGTCGGAATTCCAAATCACCAAAAAAGATGGTGAACTACAGCACACAAAAATTAGAAATATGGGAGGTTTACCTGCTTTGGGCCTCGTTTCACCTTGAAAATGGGCCGTTTTGGCCATTAGGGATAATTAGCTCCATAGCTAAGGTCTTAACAGATGTCCATAAAAATTTTGGCAAAAATGACATCGTAATTCTGTGTCACCAAAAAGAATGTTGAACAATAGCACACGAAAATCAGCAAAATCAGGGGTTTACCTTCTCTAGGCCTCGTTTGACCATAAAAATGGGCCGTTTTGGCCGTCAGGGCAAATTGTCTCCATAACTAATGTCTTAACAGAGTTTCATGAAAAATTTTGGTAAAAATGACGTCGGAATTTTGGAAAATCAAAAAATATGTTGAACTATAGCACAGGAAAATCGGCAAAATAGGAGGTTTACCTACTCCAGGAGTCGTTTGACATTGAAAATGGGATGTTTTTGCCATCAAGGCCAACTGGATCCATAGCTAAGGTCTTAACGGATAACCATGAAAAAATTTGGCAAAAATAATTTCGGAATTCCGATCACCAAAAAAGATGGTGAACTGTACAACACACGACAATTCGAAAAACAGGGGGTTAACCAACTCCGGGCCTCGTTTGACCTTGAAAATGGGTCGTTTTGGTCGTTAGGACCAACTGGCTCCATCTAAGGTCTTAACGGACATCAATGAAAAAATTTAGTAAAAAATACGTTGAAATCCCAGATCACCAAAATATATGGTGAACTATAGCACACGAAAATCAGCAAAACAGGGGGTTTACCTACTCCGAGGCTCGTCTGACCTTAAAAATGGGTGGTTTTGGCCTTCAGGGCCAACTGGCTCAAAATCAAAGGTCTTAACAGATGTCCATGAAAAGTTTCGGCAAAAATGACGTCGAAATTCTGGATCACAAAAAAGCATGGTGAACTATAGCACACGAAAATTGGCAAAACGTGGGGTTTACTTGCTCCAGGCCTCGTTTGACCATGAATATGGGTCGTTTTGGTCGTTAGGGCCAAGTGACTCTAAAGCTAAGGTCTTAATGTACGTCCATGATAAATTTCGGCAAAAATGACATCGGAATTCCGAATCACCAAAAAAAATGGTGAACTATAGCGCACAAAAATCGGTAAAATGGGCGGTTTACCTACTCTGGGCATTAGTTGACCTTGTAAATGGGCAGTTTTGGCCATCAGGTCCAACTGGCTCCATGGCTAAGGTATTAATGGATGTTCATGAAAAATTTCGACAAAAATGACGTCGGAATTTTGGATCACCAAACAAGATGGTGAACTATAGCACACAAAAATTGGCAAAATAGAGGGGTTAACCTGCTACGGGGATCGTTTGACCTTGAAAATGGGCCGTTTTGGCTGTCAGGGCCAACTGGCTCCATAGCTAAGGTCTTAACGGACGTCCATCCAAAATTTCGGCAACAATGACGTCGGAATTCTGGATCACCCAAAAAGATGGTGAACTATAGCGCAGGAAAAACGGCAAAATGGGGGGTTTTGGCCATCGAGGTCAACTGGATCCATAATTAAGGTCTTAACAGACGTCAATGAAAAAATTTGGCAAAAAAGGCCTTCGAATTCTTGATCACCAAAAAATATGGTGGACTATCTAGTACACGAAAATCGTTAAAATGGGGGTTTACCTTTTCTGGGGCTCGTTTGACCTTGAAAATGAGTAATTTTGTCCGTCAGGGAAAACTGGCTCCATAACTAAGGTCTTAAAGGACGTCTATAAATATTTTGGCAAAAATGACGTTGGAATTCCGAATGACCAAAAAATATGGTGAACTATACCACACGAAAATCGTTAAAATAATGGGTTTACTTGTTCTAGGCCTCGTTTGACCTTGAAAATGTTCTGTTTTTGCAATCAGGACCAACTGACTCCATAGTTAAGGTCTTAAGGGATGTCCATCACACATTTCGGCATGAATGACTTCGGAATTCTGAATGACCAAATAAGATGGTGAACTATAGTACATGAAAATCGTTAAAATAGGGGGTTTACATGCTTCAGGCCTCGTTTGACCTTGAAAATGGGCCGTTTTGGCCATCATAGCAAACTGGCTCCATAGCTAAGGTCATAACGAACGTCCATGAAAAAATTCAACAAAACTGACGTCGGTATTCTGGATCACCAAAAAATATGTTGAACTATAGCACGTGAAAATAAGAAAAATGGGGGGTTTCCCTTCTCCGGGCCACGTTTGACATTGAAGATGGCTCATTTTGGCCATCAGGGCCAACTGGCTCCATAACTAAGGTCTTAACGGACGTCCATGAAACATTTCGACCAAAATGACGTCGGAATTGCGGTAACCAATAATCCTTTAGACTATAGCACACAAAAATCAGCAAAATGGGGGTTTTACCTTTTTCGGGCAGCGTTTGAACTTTGAAATAGGGTATTTTGACCTTCAAGACCCACTTGCTCCATAGCTAAGGTCTTAACAAACTTTCATGAAAAATTTCAACAAAAATAACGTCGTAATTGTGAATCACCAAAAAGATGGTGAACTATAGCATGCGAAAATCAGAAAAATGGGAGGTTTACCTTCTCCGGGCCTTGTTTGACCTTGAAAATGGGTTGTTTTGGCGGTCAAGGCCAACTGGCTCCATAGCTAAGGTCTTAACGGATGTCCTTGAAATATTTCAGCAAAAATGACAACGGGATTACGGATCACCAAAAAAGATGGTGAACTATAACACACGAAAATCGACAAAATAAGGTGTTTACTTACTCCGGGCCTTGTTTGACCTTAAAAATGGGTCGTTTTAGTTGTTAAGGCCAATTGGTTCCATAGCTAAGGTCTTAACAGACGTTCATAAAAAATTTTTGGCAAAAATGACATCAGAAATACGGATCACCAAAAAATATGGTGAACTATAGCACACCAAAATCAGCAAAAAGGGGAATTTACATGCTCCGGGCCTTGTTTGACCTGGAAAATGGGTTGTCTTGGTTGTCAGGGCCTACTGGATCAATAGCTAAGGTCTTAACAGACGTCCATAAAACATTTTGTGCAAAAATGATATCGGAATTGTGGATCACCAAAAGAGATGGTGAAGTATTAAACACGAAAATCGCCAAAATGGGAAATTTAGCTATTTCGGGCCTCGTTTGACCCCGAAAATGGGTCATTTTGGCTTCCAGGTCCTACTGCATCCATAGCTAAGGTCTTAATGGACATCCATGAAAAATTTCAACCAGAATGACGTCACAATTGTGGATCACCAAAAATGATGGTGACCTATAGCACACAAAAATTGGCAACCTGCTCCGGACCCCGTTTGAGCTTGGAAATAGGTTGTTTTTGCCGTCAGGGTAAACTAGCTCCGTAACTAAGGTCTGAACGGTCATCCTTGAAAAATTTCAGCAAAAATGACATCGTAATTCTGGATCACCAAAAATGATGGTGACTATTACACACGAAAATCGGTAAAATGGGGGTTTTACCCCATCCGGGTCTCGTTTGACCTTGAAAATGGGCCGTTTTAGCTGTCAGGGTGAACTGGCTCCATATCTATTATCTAAACAGACGTCTATGAAATGTTTAGGCAAAAATGACGTCGAAATTCCGAATAACCAAAAAAAAGGTGAACTATAGCACACAAAAATCGTTTAAATTTGGGTTTACCTGATCCCTGCCTCATTTGACCTGGAAAATGGGTCGTTTTTGCCGTTAGGGCCAATTGGCTCCACAACTAAGGTCTTAACGGATGTCCATGAAGAAATTTGGTAAAAATGACTTCGAAATTCCGGATCCCCAAAAAATATAGTGAACTATAGGACACGAAAATTGGCAAAAATGGGCGGATAACATTATCCAAACTTCGTCTGACCTTGAAAATGGGTTGTTTTGGCTGTCAAGGCTAATTGGCTCCATAGCTAAGGTCTTAACGGAAGTCCTTGAAAAATTTCAGCAAATATGACGTCGGAGTTCCGGATCACCCAAAAAAGTCGGTGAAATATAAGACACAAAAATTGGCAAAATAGAGGGTTTACCTGGTCTGAACCTCATTTGACCTTGAAAATGGGCAGGTTTGGCCGTCAGGGAAATTGACTCCATAGCTTAGGTCTTTACAGATATCCATGAAACAGTTCGTCAAAAATGACATCGTAATTTCGGATCACCAATAAAGATGGTGAACTATAGCACACAAAATTCGTTAAAATGGGGGTTTACTTGCTCCGGGCCTTGTTTGACCTTGAAAATGAGCTGTTTTGGCTGTTAGGGCCAACTAGCTCCATTGTAAAGGTCTTAACAAAAGTCCATGGAAAAATTCGACAAAAATGACTTCGGAATTTTGGATCACCAAAAAAAATGGTGAACTATAGCATGCGAATATCAGCAAAATGGGGGGTTTACCTTCTATGAGCCTCATTTGACCTTGAAAATGGGTGGTTTCGGCCATCAGGGCCAACTGGCTCTAAAACTAAGGTCTTAACGATCGTCCATGAAAAACTTCAGCAAAAATGACATCGGAATTTCGGATCACCAAAAAAGATGGTGAACTATAGCACAAAAAAATCGGCAAATTTGGGGGTTTACATTCTCTGGGAGTCGTTTGACCTTGAAAATGGGTCTTTTTGGCCGTCAGGGCAAGTGGCTCCATAGCTAAGGTCTTAATAGATGTCCATGAAAAATTTCGGTAAAAATAACATCAAAATTCTGGATCACCAAAGAAGATGGTGAACTATAGCACACGAAAATCGGCGAAATGGAGAGTTTACCTGCTTTGGGTCTCGTTTGACCTTGAAAATGGGCTGGTTTGGCCTTCAGGGCCAACTGGCTCCGTAGATAATGTCTTAACGGATGTCATTAAAAAAATTGGCAAAAATGACGTCAGAATTCTAGATCACCAAAAAAGATAGTGAATTATAGCACATGAAAATGGCAAAACGGGGGAATTACCTGCTCTGGGGATCGTTTGACCTTAAAAATGGGTTGTTTTGGCTGTCAGGGCCAACTAGCTAAAGATCTAAGGTCTTAATGGACGTCCATGAAAATTTTCTTCAAAAATGACACCGAAATTTCGAATCACAAAAAAAATGGTGAACCATAGCACACGGAATTCAGCAAAATTGGGGGTTTACCTTCTCTGGTTCTCGTTTGACCTTTAAAATGGGTTGTTTTGGCCGTCAGGGCCAATTGGCTCCATAGCTAAGGTCTTAACAGACGTGTATGAAAATTTTTGGCAAAAATAACATCGGAATTCTGAATCACCAAAAAAGATGGTGAACTATAGCCACTAAAATTGGCAAAATGGGGGGTTTACCTGCTCCGGGACTCGTTTCACCTTGAAAATGGGCTGCTTTGGCCGTCAGGGACAACTAGCTCCATATCTAAGGTCTTAACGGATATCCATGAAATTTTTTGGCAAAAATGACGTCGGAATGCTATATCAACAAAAAGGATGGTGAACTATAGCACACGAAAATCGGCAAAATGGGGGGTTTACCCTCTCTAGGCCTCGTTTGACCATACAAATGGTCTGTTTTGGTCGTCAGGGCAAATTGGCTCCATATATAATGTCTTAACAGAGTTCCATGAAAAATTTCCGCAAAAATGACGTCATAATTCCGGATCACCGAAAAAGATGGTGAACTATAGCACATGAAAATTAGAAAAGTAGGTGGTTTACCTGCTCCGGGATTCTTTTGACCTTGAAAGTGGGTCGTTTTGGCCGGCAGGGCCAACTGACTCCATAGCTAAGGTCTTAACGGACGTCTCTGAAATTTTTTGACAAAAATGACTTTGGAATTCTGGGTCACCAAAAATCCCATGGACTATAGCACACGAAAATTGGCAAAATGGGGGATTACGTGCTCTGGGCTCATTTGACCTTGAAAATGGGTCAGTTTGGCCATTGTAACCAACTGGCTCCATAGTTAAGGTCTTAACGGACGTCCAAGTACATTTTAGGAAAAATGAAGCTGGAATTCCGAGTCTCCAAAAATCCCATGGACGATAGCACACGAAAATCGGTAAAATGAGGGGTTTACCTTCTCTAGGTTCATTTGACCTTGAAAATGGGATGTTTTGGCCGTGGTAACCAACTGGCTCCATATCTAAGGTCTTAACAGAAGTCCATGTAATTTTTGGCATAAATGAGGTCATATTTCTACATCACCAAAAATCTCATGGACTATAGCACACGAAAATAGGCATATAGGGGGTTTACCTGTTCTAGGTCTCGTTTAACCTTGAAAATGGGTTGTTTTGGACATGGTGACCAACTAGCTCCACAGCTAAAGTTTTTATAGATGTCTATGTATTATTTTCGCAAAAATTACGTTGGGATTCCGGATCACCAAAATAACATAGAATATAGCACACGACAAATCGACAAAATTATGGGTTTACCCACTCAGGGGATTGTATAACCTTGAAAATGGGTTGTTTTGGCCGTCGGAGCTAATTGACTACATAGGTAAGGTCTTAACGAACCCATGAAAAATTTCGGTAAAAATGATGGTGAACTAAAGCACACAAAAAATGGCAAAATGGGGGGTTGACCTGCTCAGGGCGTCGTTTGAGCTTGAAAATGGGCTGTTTTGGCCGTCAGGACCAACTAGCTCTGTTGCTAAGGTGTTAACGAACGTCAATTAAAAAATTCAGCATAAATGACGATGAAATTCTGGATCACCAAAAAAGATGGTGAACTATAACACACGAAAATCGGCAAAATATGGGGTTTACCTACTCCGTCACTCATTATACCTTGAAAAAGGGTTGTTTTGGCTGTCAGGGCGAACTGGCTCAATAGCTAAGGTCATAACAGACTTCAATGAATATTTTTGACAAAAATGACGTCGGAATTCTGGATCACCAAAAAAAATGGTGAACTATAGCACACCAAAATCAGCAAAATAGGAGGTTTACCTGCTCCAGGCCTCGTTTGACCTTGAAAATGGCCTATTTTGGTCATCAAGATCAATTGTCTTCATAGCTAAGGTCTAAATGGACATCCATGTAAAATTTTGGCAATAATGACATCGGAATTCCTGATTAACAAAAATGACAGTGAACTATAACAAACAAAAATTGGAAAAATGGGGGGTTTACTTGCTCCGGGCTTGTTTTACCTTAAAATTGACCGTTTTGGCCGTTAGGGCCAACTCATTCCTTAACTGAGGTCTTAATGCACGTCCATGAAAAAATTTGGCAAAAATGAAGTCGGGATTCCGGATCACCAAGAAAGATGGTGAACTATAGCACAGGAAAATCAGAAAAACAGGGGGTTTACCAGTTCCGGGAATCGTTTCACCTAGAAAATGGGTTGTTTTGTCCGTCATGGCCAACTAGCTCCATATCTAAGGTCTTAACAGACGTCCAGGAAAAACTTCAGTAAAAATGACTTTAGAATTCTGGATCACCGAAAATCCCATGGACTATAGAACATGAAAATCGGTAAAATGGGAGGTTTACCTGCTCTAGGGCTTGTTTGACCTCTAAAATGGGCAGTTTTGGCAATGGTGACTAACTGACTCCATAGCTAAGGTTTTAAAGGACGTCCACGTAAAATAGATCGGAATTCAGGATAACCAAAAATTCCATGGACTATAGCACAAGAAAACTGGTAAAATAGGGGGTTTAGCTGTTCTGGGCCTCGTTTGACCATGAAAATAGCCCGTTTTGGCTGTCAGGGCCAACTGGCTCCATACCTAAGGTCTTAAAAATGTCCATGAAATATTTTAGCAAATATGACGTTAGAAATCTGGATTACCAAAAAAGATAGTGAACTATAGCGCACAAAAACATGCATATTGGGGGGGGGGGATTTACCTGCTTCGGGCCTCGTTTTACCTTGAAATGGACCATTTTTGCCATTTGGGCCAACTGGCTCCATAGCTAAGGTCTTAACGGATGTCCATGAAAAAATTTGGCAAAAATGACGTCGGAATTCCGGATCACCAAAAAAGATGGTGATCTATAGCAAAGAAAAATCAGCAAAATGGGGGGTTTACCTGCTCCAGGCCTCATTTGACCTTCAAAATGGGTCGTTTTGGCTGTCAAGGTCTACTGGATCCATATCAAAGTAATTAACGAATGTTCGTGAAAAAATTCGACAAAAATGACATCGTAATTTCGGATCACCAAAAAAGATGGTGAATTATAGCACATGAAATTCGTTAAAATGGGGGGTTTACTTACTCCGGGCATCATTTGACCTTGAAAATGGGTTGTTTTCGTTGTTAGGGCCAACTGGCTCCAACGCAAAGGTCTTAATAAAGACCATGAAAAAATTCAGAAAAAATGACATCGGAATTCCAGATCACCAAAAAAGATGGTGAACTATAGCATGCGAAATACAGTAAAATGGGGGTTTTACCTTATATGCGCCTCATTTGACCTTGCAAATGGGAGGTTTCGGCCATCAGGGCCAATTGGCTCCAAAACTCAGTTCTTAACGGTCGCCCATGAAAAACTTCAGCAAAATGACATCGGAATTCCGGATCACCAAATAAGATAGTGAACTATAGCAAATGAAAATCGGCAAAATTAGAGTTTTACCTGCTCTGGGCCTCGTTTGACGTTGGAAATGGGTCGTATTGGTCGTTAGCACCAACGTTGGAAATATCTTAACTGATGTTCATGAAAAATTTTGGCAAAAATGACGTCGTAATTCTGGATCACTAGAAAAGATGGTCAACGATAGCACACGAAAATGGCGAAATGGGGAGTTTACTTCTTCGGGCCTCGTTTGACCTCAAAAATAGGCCGTTTTGGCCGTCAGGGCCAACTGTCTCCATAGGTAAAGTCTTAACGGATGTCATTAAAAACATTTGGCAAAAATGACATCAGAATTATGGATCACCAAAAAAGATGGTAAACTATAGGACACGAAAATTGGCAAAATAGGGGGTTTACCTGCTCTGAACCTCATTTCACCTTGAAAATGGGTTGTTTTGGCCGTTAGGGAAACTAACTCCATAGCTTAGGTCTTTACAGATATCCATGAAACATTTCGTCAAAAATGACGTCGTAATTTCGGATCACCAAAAAAGATGGTGAATTATAGCACATGAAATTCATTAAAATGAGGGGTTTACTTGCTCCGGGCCTCGTTTGACCTTGAAAATGGGTTGTTTTAGCTGTTAGAAAAAACTGGCTCCATCGAAAAGGTCTTAACAAACGACCATGAAAAAATTCAGAAAAAATGACGTCGAAATTCCAGATCACCAAAAAAGATGGTGAACTATAGCATGCCAAATACAGCAAAATGGGGGGTTTACCTTCTATGCGCCACATGTGACTTGAAAGTGGGAGGTTTCGGCCATCACGGCCAACTGGCTCCAAAACTCAGGTCTTAACGGTAGCCCGTGAAAAACTTTAGCAAAATGACATTGGAATTCCGGATCACCAAATGAGATTGTGAACTATAGCACACGAAAATCAGCAAAATTGGAGCTTTACCTGCTCTGGGCCTCGTTTGACGTTGGAAATGGGTCATATTGGTCGTTAGCACCAACTGGCTTCATAACTAAACTCTTTACGGATGTCCATGAAAAGTTTCGGCAAAAATGCCTCGTAATTCTGGATCGCCAGAAAAGATAGTGAAAGATAGCACACGAAAATGGTAAAATAGGGATTTTAACTTCTACGGGCCTCGTTTGACCTTGATAATGGGCCGTTTTGGCCGTCAGGGCCAACTGTCTCTATAGCTAAGGTCTTAATGGTTGTCATTAAAAAAAATTGGCAAAAATGACATCAGAATTATGGATCACCAAAAAGGATGGTGAACTATAGAACATGAAAATCGGCAAAACGGGAGGTTTACCTGCTCCGGGCCTCGTTTGACCTTAAAAATGGGTCGTTTTGGCTGTTAGTTCAACTAGGTGCATATCAAAGGTCTTCATGGACGTCAATGGAAAAATATCTGCAAAAATGACACCGAAATTTTGGATCACAAAAAAAGATGTTGAACTATAGCACACGAAAATCGGCAAAATGGGGGGTTTACCTAATTTTGGATCTCGTTTGACCTTAAAAATGGGTCGTTTTGGCCAACAGGGCCAATTGGCTCCATACCTAAGGTCTTAACCAACGTCTATGAAATTTTTTGGCAAAAATGACGTTGGAATTCCGAATCGCCAAAAAAGATGGTGAACTGTAGCACACGAAAATCGACTAAATGGGGGGTTTACCTGCTCCATGCCTCGTTTGACCTATAAAATAGGCCGTTTTGGCTGTCAGGGACAACTGTCTCCATAGTTAATCTCTTAGCGGATGTCCATGAAAATTTTTGGGAAAAATGACGTCGAAATTCTTATCACCAAAAAGGATGGTGAACTATAGCACACGAAAATCAGTAAAATGACATCAGAATTCTTGACTACCAAAAAAGATAGTGAACTATAGCAAAGGAAAATTGAAAAAATAGGAGGTTTACCTGCTCCAAGAATCGTTTGATGTTGAAAATGGGCTGTTTTGGCCGTCAAAGCCAACTGGCTCAATAGCACACAAAAATTGGCAAAACGGGGGGTTTACGAACTCCGAGCATCGTTTGACCTTAAAATCGGGTCGTTTTGGTCATTAGGGCCAACTGGCTCCATATCTAAAGTCTTAACGGGCGTCCATGAAAATTTTTGGCAAAAATGACGTCGGAATTCCAGATAACCAAAAAAGATGTGAAACTATTGCACACGAAAATTTGCAAAATGAGGGGTTTACCTACTTCGGTGCTCGTCTGACCTTAAAAATTGGTCATTTTGGCCATTAGGGTCAACTGGCTCAATAGCAAAGGTCTTCACAGACGTCCATGAAAAGTTTCGGCAAAAATGACGTCGAAATTCTGAATCACCAAAAATCATGGTGAACTATAGCACACGAAAATTGGCAAAATGCGTGGTTTACTAGCTCCAGGCCTCGTTTGACCTTGAATATGGTTCGTTTTGGTCGTTACGGCCAAGTGGCTCTATAGCTAAGGTCTTAACGAACGTCCATGAAAATTTTTAGAAAAAAAAGACGTCGGAATTCCAAATCAACAAAAAAGATGGTGAGCTATAGCACACAAACATCGGCAAAAAGGGCGGTTTACCTGCTCTGAACATTAGTTGGCCATGGTGACCGACTGACTCCATAGCTAAGGTTTTAAAGGATGTCTACGTAAATGAGATCGGAATTCTGGATAACCAAAAATCCCATGGACTATAGCACACGAAAACTGGCAAAATGTGGTGTTTAACTTCTCTGGGACTTGTTTGACCTTGAAAATGGCTCGTTTTGGCTGTCAGGGCCAACTGGCTCCATAACTAAGGTCTTAATAAATGTCCATGAAATATTTTAGCAAAAATGACGTTAGAAATCCGGATTACCAAAAAAGATAGTGAACTATAGCACACGAAAATACGCATATTGGGGAGGGGGAGGGATTTACCTGCTCCGGGCCTCGTTTGACCTTGAAATGGACCGTTTTTACCCTTAGGGCCAACTGGCTCCATAGCTAAGGTCTCAACGGATGTCCATGAAAATTTTTGGCAAAAATGATGTCGGAATTTCAAATCACCAAAAAAGATGGTGATCTATAAGCAAAGGAAAATCAGGAAAATGGGGGGTTTACGTGCTCCAGGCCTCGTTTGACCTTGAAAATGGGTCGTTTTGGCCATCAAGGTCAACTGGATCCATAGCTAAGTACTTAACAAACGTCAATAAAAAAATTTGACAAAAATGACGTAGAAATTATGGATCACCAAAACAGATGAACAACTATAGCACACGAAATATGGCAAAATGGGGGGTTTACCTACTCTGGGCCTCGTTTGACGTTGGAAATGGGTTGTATTGGTCGTTAGGGACAATTGGCTTCATAACTAAAGTCTTAACGGATCTCCATGAAAAATTTTGGCAAAAATGACGTCGGAATTCTGGATCACCAGAAAAGATGGTGAACGATAGCACACGAAAATGGCGAAATGGGGAGTTTACCTGCTTCGGGCCTCGTTTGACCTTGAAAATAGGTCGTTTTGGCCGTCAAGGCCAACTGGCTCCATAGCTAAGGTCTTAACGGATGTCATTATAAATTGTTGGCAAAAATGACGTCAGGATTATGGATCACCAAAAAAAATGGTGAACTATAGCACGTGAAAATCGGCAAAACGGGGGGTTTACCTGCTCCGGGGCCCGTTTGACCTTAAAAATGGGTCATTTTGGCTGTCAAGGCCAACTAGTTACATATCAAAGGTCTTAATGGACTTCAATGAAAAATATCTGCAAAAATGATACCGGAATTCCAGATAAAAAAAAAGATGGTTAACTATAGCACACGAAAATCGGCAAAATGGGGGGTTTACCTTCTATAGTTCCCGTTTGACCTTAAAAATGGGTCGTTTTGGCTGTCAGGGCCAATTGGCTCCATAGCTAAGGTCTTAACGAACGTCTATGAAATTTTTTGGCATAGATAACATCGAAATTCCGAATCACCAAAAGAGATGGTGAACTATAAGAACACGAAAATTGACAAAACGGGGGGTTTACCTGCTCCGTGCCTCGTTTGACCTGTAAAATAGGTCGTTTTGGCTGTGAGGGACAACTGGCTCCATATCTAAGCTCTTAGCGGACGTCGTTGAAAATATTTGGGAAAATTGACGTCAAAATTCCTGTCACCAAAAAGGATGGTGAACTATAGCACACGAAAATCGGTAAAATTGGGGGTTTACCTTCTCTAGGCTTCGTTTGACCATAAAAATGGTCCGTTTTGGCCATCAGGGCAAATTAGCTACATAATTAATGTCTTAACATAGTTTAATGAAAAAATTCAACAAAAATGACATCAGAATTCTGGACTACCAAAAAAGATGGTGAACTATAGCAAAAGGAAAATCGACAAAATGGGAGGTTTACCTGCTCCAGGAATCGTTTGATGTTAAAAATGGGTTGTTTTGGCCGTCAAAGCCAACTGGCTCAATAGCACACGAAAATTGGCAAAACGGGGGGTTTACTAACTCCGGGCCTCGTATGACCTTGAAAATGGGTCGTTTTGGTCGTTAGGGCCAACTGACTCCATATCTAAGGTCTTAACGAGCGTCTATGAAAATTTTCGGCAAAAATGACATCGAAATTCCAGTTCACCAAAAAAGATGTTATACTATAGCACACGAAAATTGGCAAAACGAGGGGTTTACCTACTCCGGCGCTCGTCTGACCTTAAAAATGGGTCGTTTTGGCCTTCAGGGCCAACTGGCTCAATAGCAAAGGTCTTAACAGACGTCCATGAAATGTTTCGGCAAAAATGACCTCGAAATTCTGGATCACCAAAAATCATGGTGAACTAAAGCACTCGAAAATTGGTAAAACGTGGGGTTTACTTGCTCCAGGCCTCGTTTGACCTTGAATATGGTTCGTTTTGGTCGTTAGGGCCAAGTGGCTCTATAGCGAAGGTCTTAACGAACGTTCATGAAAAATTTGAGGAAAAAAAGATGTCGTAATTCTGAATCAACAGAAAAGATGGTGAACTATAGCACACAAAAATCGGCAAAAAGGGTGGTTTACCTACTTCGAACATTAGTTCGCCATGAAAATGGGCAGTTTTGGTCGTCAGGTCCAACTTACTCCATATCTAATGTCTTAATAGATGTCCATGAAAAATTTCGGCAAAAATGACGTTGGAATTTTGGATCACCAAACAAGATGGTGAACTATAGCACACGAAAATCGACAAAATGGAGGGGTTAATTTACTACGAGGCTCGTTGGACCTTGAAAATAGGCCATTTTGACCGTCAGGGTCAACTGGCTCCGTAGTTAAGGTCTTAACGAACGTTCATCAAAAATTTCGCTAACAATGACGTCGGAATTCCGGATCACCAAAAAAGATGGTGAACTATAGCGCTGAAAAATTGGCAAAATGGGGGCATTCGGCCATCGTGGTCATCTGGATCTATATCTAAGGTCTTAACCGACGACAATGAAAAAATATCGCAAAAAATGACGTCAGAATTCTTGATCACCAAAAAATATGGTGAACTATATAGCACACGAAAATCGTTAAAATGGGGGTTTACCTGCTCCGGAGGTCGTTTGACCTTGAAAATGAGTACTTTTATCTGTCTGGGCAAACTTGCTCCATATCTAAGGTCTTAACGGATGTCTATGAAATATTTCGGCAAAAATGACGTCGGAATTCCGAATGACCAAAAAAGATGATGAACTATACCACACGAAAATCATTAAAATAGGGGGCTTACTTGCTCCAGGCCTCGTTTGACTTTAAAAATCAGCAAAAAGGGGAATTTACCTTCTCCAGGCCTTGTTTGACATGGAAAATGGGCGGTTTTGAACGTCTTGGCCAACTGGCTCCATATCTAAGGTTTTAACGGACGTCCATGACACATTTCGGCAGAAATGACTTCAGAATTTTGAATGACTAAAAAAGATGGTGCACTATAGCACACAAAAATCGTTAAAATGGGGGGTTTACTTGCTCCGGGCCTCGTTTGACCTTGAAAATGGGATGGTTTGGCCATCAGGGTCAACTGCCTCCATAGCTCAGGTCATAAAGAATGTTCATGAAAAGATGGTGAACGATAGCACACGAAAATGGCGAAATGGGGAGTTTACCTTCTTCGGGCCTTGTTTGACCTTGAAAATGGGCCGTTTTGGCCATCAGGGCCAACTGGCTCCATAGGTAAGGTCTTAACGGATGTCATCAAATTTTTTTGGCAAAAATAACATCAGAATTATGGATCACCAAAAAGAACGGTGAACTATATGACACGAAAATTGGCAAAATAGGAGGTTTACCTGCTTCGAACCTCATTTGACCTTGAAAATGGGCTGTTTTGGACGTTAGGGAAACTAAATCCATAGCAAAGGTCTTTACGGACATCCATGAAACATTTCGTCAAAAATGACGTCGTAATTTTGGATCACCAAAAAAAATGGTGAATTATAGCACATGAAATTCGTTAAAATGGGGGGTTTACTTACTCTAGGCCTCGTTTGACCTTGAAAACGGGTTGTTTTAGCTGTTAGGGCCAACTGGCTCCATCGCAAAGGTCTTAATAAATGACCATGAAAAATTACAGAAAAAATGACGTCAAAATTCCAGATCACCAAAAAATATGGTGAACTATAGCATGCGAAATGCATCAAAATGGGGGGTTTACCTTCTATGCACCTCATGTGACTTGAAAATGGGAGGTTTCGGCCATCAGGGCCAACTGGCTCCAAAACTCAGGTCTTAACGGTCTCCCATGAAAAACTTTAGCAAAATGACATCGGAATTCCGGATAACCAAATAAGATAGTGAACTATAGCACACAAAAATCAGCAAAACTGGAGTTTTACCTGCTCTGGGCCTCGTTTGACGTCGGAATTCTGGATTGCCAAAAAAGATGGTGAACTATAGAACATCAAAATCAGCAAAATGGGAGGTTTACCTGCTCCAGGCCTCGTTTGACCTTGAAAATGGGTTGTTTTGGCCATCAGGACCAATTGGCTCCATAGCTAAGGTCTAAATGGACATTCATGAAATATTTTGGTAAAAATGACATTGGAATTCCTGATCACCAAAAATGATGGTGAACTATAACACACAAAAATTGGAAAAATGGGGGGTTTACTTCCTCCGGGCTTGTTTGACCTTAAAATTGGCCGTTTTGGCCGTTAGGGCCAACTCGTTCCATAACTAAGGTCTTAATGCACGTACATGAAAAATTTTGGCAAAAATGAAGTCGAAATTTTGGATCACCAAGAAAGATATTGAACTATAGAACAGGAAAATAAGAAAACAAGGGGTTTACCTGCTCCGGGGATCGTTTCACCTAGAAAATGGGTTGTTTTGGCCGTCATGGCTAACTGGCTCCATACCTGATATACCGTGAGTTTACGGTATTTCTAATACATTTCACTTACAAGTTGTGTGTGTCTAGGGCCTTTTGGTATTGGTTTTTATGTGTTTTTATCGTATATTGCAGGAAAGATGTTCAGGCGCGGAAGTAAAGAGACAGCTGAAAG
>JAJOOO010014455.1:0-26025 GCA_029582685.1 Solanum piurae | reverse complement strand
GCACACTGGAAACAGGGAGAAAACTTCTATACTATGCCATCCTAATGTTGAAACCGGTAGGCAAGAAAAGCCGTTTAGGGGAGTAAACAAAGTTGAGGCGCTGATAAGAAGAAAGTATCCGCTAAAGTACGATGCTAGTAGTGACCGGAAAACATGATAAACAAATAATCTAGTTCATAATGATCTAATATGAATTTAATCAATTATGAATATGATAGGAAGGAATAATTGAAATAAAAAATCTGCATAACAAAGAACATGACTACATATATGCATGAGGAAATGATAAAAAACTATGAAACTTTAATCCTATATATACTTAAAGGTATAGAGATAATTGAATTAAGAAGAATCATATGGGAAAAACTATTTAATAATGAATTAGAAGATATACTAAACCAAGAATGGTATGAAATAGATTTACAAGATCTATATTTAGATAATGTAAGAATAGAATGGTACGATCTAGATTGAAAAAGATGGAACCCCTCTATGTAAAAAAATAGAAAAATGAAATGAAAGAAAAGTAAAGAAAAGAAAATGATTGAAAAAGAGAAAAAGTAGTGAAAATTGCAAAAGAAATGGGGTGTCCGGTGGTTCATATGAAGTTGAATAATGCGGTGGATTGTGAGAATGTCTGAAATGTTAAAGACAATGAGGAAATTGATGTTCAGGCCATACTTCATGAAGGTAGAAACCACTAATCCTAAATGACCATATCTTTACACTCAGCCCAATTACAAGCCTTGAAAAGACCTTTGTGATCTTGAGTGAGCTGAAATGAATGTTGATTGGAAAATAAGGGCAAACCTATGCATGAAGTCATGCATGTCTTCATATTTGTTTGTGTGAGACTTGTATGTGATTCCGGTACTTTAAATGTTGAGAAATTTTGTGTGAATATGGAATCATCTCTGTTGTCAGGGCATTTGAATACTTTTGTTGAGCTTGAACTTGCATTTGAAGCAACCATTGTGAGCCTGAGCATACTTGATAATGGTGAGTCACAATTTCAAACTTTGAGTGCACAATTGATCATTGTATGAGTAGTTTGTACCTTGTTGTGTGCATTTATGTTGAGTCTTATGGCACACTGTTTGTAGACATTCTTATTGAAATGCTTATCTTGAAGTTTTTACTTAAGGACAAGCAAAAGATTAAGTTGGGGGTGTTGATGAGTCCGAGATTTTGACTAATTTAGGGCTTTGTTTTGATAGTATAAGTTTCCTCAGATGCCTATTTTATGCTCTAAATTGATGTTTGACTGTTGATTTTCAGCTATGGAGTGAAAGGAGCAAGGCAAGGACATTACCGGACAAAAAGGAACTAAAAAGCTGAAGAAGTGAAGAAAAGTGATCCTGGTGATCGCCAAGACCACTTGGCGAACAGCCTAGTGGCACTTTAGCTCGCCCAAAGTTCTAGCGTGCCAGCCATGGGTAAATACCAAGTCGGCGAAAGAAATGGGCAGTCAGAGAATCGTCGATCTGTTCCGCGACAAAACACTAGATCGCCCAAAGTTAAAAGACTTGGGATGCTGAGGACCAATGCAAAATGGCAATGGAAGGGAGCATAGCGGATCACCAAACCACTCGGTGAGGTGCGACTTATCCCGCTTAGTGGACTTTTAGGCCAAAAAGTAGCAAACTATAAATTGATTTTAAAAGGAATTTTAAGGAGTTCTTCCCAGATATTGCAGTTCCCATTCTAGAGTTAGAGTTTTCTCTTAGTTTCTAGTTCTTATTGGAGACTTTGAGGATTTCTAATCTAAATTTTGAGGAATTTTATTTGGGTTTTTGAACGTAATCATTTTGGACCATTATAAAGACTTGGGAACCTTTACCCACATCATGGAGGATGTATTTGGTAACCATTTCTTTATTTTTATGATATGTGGCTAAAACCGCAATTCTTGGGGTGTGATCATGTGACTATGGGTCGAATTAGCTTATGGGTATTGTTAATTACTTATTTAAATGCTTAATTCAAGTGGGTTTTAATTGAATGATGTTTTCTACACTAGGAATTGTAGTTGCAAATGCAATTCGAACTTAGAATTCTTGGCTTGCTTGAAAAAAAGGTTTTATAATCAAAGCTTTCAATTGATGATTGTAGTTATTGGGGTGATATGGGTTTAGCTCGAAAGAGTAAATCCTAACCTCGATTCTATCTATCTAGCTCGGAAGAGTAGATGAATTAAGGTGTGGGCTTTTTTTATTTGCTAAGCTTGTTCATGTTCGAAAGAAATCACTTGATTCGAGATAGTTTTTCGGAAAAAAACTATTTCACTTTTATCCTAGCCTACCCACTGATATTTAGCTATTTATTAGTAGTTTGAATTACCCATATACTGAAATTTTCCTATAATCGATCACATCCCGAGAATTTCTCTCTATATTGTTATTTCTTCTGTGCTTGATTGTCTTGTAGATGATAATTGACAATCCAAATCCCCCATCTGACATTCGTTGTCACCCCTTAGACTTGTTTACATGTCTTGTCGATAAATTCTATTCCGATAACCGAATAGACAACTTTATAACTTCATAACTAAAATTTAGACACGAACAACTTCCTGTGGGTTCGACCCCAACTCTTCGTTGGGTTTTATACTAGTTAACGATCGTTTACACCTAGAATTGGATGATGTGTACTTGAGACGTTTACTTAATCACTTAGTTCCTTACATGAAACTCAGAACCCTAGATGCATAGATTCTCCTAGTTCAAGAATTACATTTGCTAGTCAGTTAAACAGATATACATGCTCCAGTTTCAAATGTTTTAGTGTCAATATTTAAATGTTGCATTCTCAAATTTGCATGACAGAACATTGAAATATTCAGTATTTCAGTTATGTTTGTTATACAAATTTCTAGTTGGGAGTAGTCTTAGACCAAGTTGAACTAGGGTTAAGTGTATTCTCATAGTCCTAGAACTACGTGCCCCCATAGGAGTATAAGTCCCCTCAATGGGCATCAGATTTAGTGTATTATACCCCTGGAAAGGTATATTGGGTCCTCTCGATGGGTCGTATACATTGGACTCCGCGTTTAGCTTTATGTCTGTTAATATTAACTCCCACAGTCAGACTTTAGTTCATTTGATTAGATTTTCAGTTATATTTCAGTATTCAGTCTCATCATGTCATGTTAATAATCAGTACTTGGTCATTGCATTTAGTTCAGTTCATATCAATATATTTCAGTATTTATATCATTGATCACTATGATTCGTTCAGCTACATATTTGTTCAGCTATATTATATATCTTGCATGCTCAATAAATTCTAAGTACTGACGCATACTCTGTGCTACATCCTTTCATGATGTAGGTTCAGGTACTCAACATCCAGATCACGCTTAGATCGGTCCCCAATCCGTATTCAGCAGCTTCCGTGGTGAGTCCTCATACTTTGAGGACAATAGACATGTTTTCAGAATTAGTCTTTCATTTCAGTTTCAGTTTTGCTAGAGTTAGTTGGTGGCATGTCCCAGCAACTCTAGTCAGTTAGAGGCTTTTTCATACATAATATTAGTTTCAGCTTTATTTTTGAGTGAGTCTTTCAGTATTATTGAACTCTTAGTATATTTTATATATTCAGATCAGTATTGGGTATTCCCCATCTTTTAGTTATCTCATGTTTTAAGCTTCCGCATAGCTTCTTTTGTTCATTTGTTTTAGTATTCTTATGATATGCCAGCTCAGGGTTAGCTTGGAGTCACTCGTGATCCTAGGTCACGTATTTAAGGGGTAGCCTCGGGGTGTAACATTAACTCTAAATTTTCCATTACCAATAATTATTTATTGATTTATATGTTCAAGTCAAGCCTTTGAAATGAGAAATTCGGGGTTATCTTCAAGAACCCAAGAAATTAGTAAAATGGTTTTTTTGAAGTGATTTTTAAGTCATTTTTTGCAATTATTTTCCCCGAAGAGTTCCTCAAGCCTTGATCAATATTTTCAAGAATTAAATTTTGGATACAAACCTTATTTTTGCAATTGGGTTTTGTGTTGATTGACCCACCTTTTAAGAGGATTGATGTAGGTGTTGTTGTATTCAAAAATTTATTGTGAATACTTGCTTGTGCATAGATCTTGTTGTGTTGGAAGTTATTCGGAAGGGGAAGACTCAAATTTTAGGGTGATTGTTGATTGATTTAAGGCAAGTGACTTCCAAATTAACTTTGTATTCTAGTAGAATTTGTGCACTTCCTTAGTTGATTGTGTGTTGGGAGTAACGGAAATGACGTGACGGGCTTAAATTGTCCACTTAATACATCTAAATTAATAAAAAGGGGTTGAAATGAAAAAGGCTATATGATGAATATGATGATGTGAATTGCCTTATTGTGACTTTGTTGATTGAATGACGAAATTCTTGGAAGGATGAATGTGGACTTAAATTTTGTGAATTGTTGTCACTTTCGTGTTGTGTGATATTGCTTGTATGCATTAATTGGAAACACCGAGATGAGACATGTTATGATTCATGAAACGAAGTTCTTTGCCAGCGAGTGTTTTTATGTTGAGGTATTTGCAGGTAAGTGTTATGATGCCTAGGTGTTTACCAGTCCGTGTTGTGATGCGGAGGTCATTTCTTGAAACTGTTTTATAAAGATGACTGGAAATGGTTCTAGCTAGTGATTTGATATAAAGCTGATAGAAAATAGTTCTGGCTAGTGATATTGTGCCGAGGGAAAATGATCCCAGCAAGAGATTGATTAATGTGACAAGATACATTATATGTTTATGTGTGATTTGATTCCTAATTGTGATTTATATACTTTTTACGTGTGACTGAGCTACTTGACTTTGAAGACGACTTATTTGATTCAATGATTGTTGATCGTGACTGTTGAATTGTAGATATGTGTCCTTCTAAGTTGTATATTGTATAATTTCCAAGTTGGGTAAATTTTTGTGCAGGTTGTAGTTTTATGAGGTTCGGTTAGAGTGTAAGGGGTACTTGTCATCTAGCTAGATGCCTTGTTTTCGGGGTTGCTTTCTGGGTACTGTGTTGTTGGTACTCACCCTTTGCTTCTACACTTGTGTAGGTTCCGAGTTTGAACCTGTGTGATCTCTTTATCTTTCTTCTAATTTCGAGGCTTGTCAAGGATTTTGAAGATTTAGCTACTTTTCACTTCGGCGGACCCTCCTTTTTCTTTTATTTATTCGTTGTTCAATTTGAGAAATAAGGATTGAAACTTGTACTTATTTCTTAATTCCACACTTTATGTATTTAGTGGCTTGTACACATGAAAACCAGGTTTCGGGGTATTATTTAGAATGAATAAGTTTTTCACCTTTGTCTTGTTCTTGTTTTACTGTTTCCCACTTTTCTTTTCTTTTCGTTGGGTTGAGGCTGACTTGTCTTGGGGTCGTGAAAAATATCTTTTGAAATAGACCAATCTTTCTTATCTGGAACTGGAACCATTGGAACTTCAACTGTGTTTGCTAATGGTTCTGGCCGGTAGTAATCAATATGGATGCATATTCACATCTTTCTTTCTCTTCAAAACAGCAATTACGCATGGACAATGTATCTCGTCAAGTTAAAATCTCCCACAATTACATTTTTTCTCTAACACCTCACATTTGAGAAAATAGAAAAAAATGCAGCTTTCCAGACCTGATGCAAGAACCACGGAAGCCACTGATGGTCTGTGGTCTGACACATGGTTCGTAGGTGGGGTCCGTCTTTGAGGACCAAATATTTAAAGTCTCTAATCCCACCCAAGTTCAACCAGTATAGTCCATGGTTGGACCTACGGACCGTAGGAGTGATTGTAGGTGAGGGTCAGCAGCCAGTTAGGGATATTGTTGTTGGGTCAACTTCAAATGGTCATAACCCTTAGCATAAAAGGAATAAGGTGGCACATAACCTTTCAAATGATAGATAATTGAATCATCTTTCCAACGCCACCGAGTTTGCTAAAATCCCATCTCTTTAGGAGTTCTATTGATTTTCAAGTCATCAATATAAAAATATATTATTACAAATTCAGATTTTGACCTTCGTATAAAAATACAAGGACAAATATGGTGATTCTTATACCCTTCCTTTAGCAAATATTCGCTAAGACGATTATATCACATTTGTCCTAATTGTTTCAATCCATATAAAGATTTCTGAAGCTTTATTGAACAATTTTCTTTTGAATTTTTGTATGCTTCAGGCACTTTGAGTGCTTCAGGGATTTTCATAAAAATATTGTGGTCTAGTGAGAAATACAAATAGGTTGTGACAACGCCCATTAGATGCATTTTAAGCTTTTCATGAACTATCATATTTATTAGATACCTGAAGGTGATTGCATCTACCACAGGAGAATATGCCTCCTCATAATCAATTTCAGGCCTTTGGAAAAATCCTTGTGCCACAAGTCATACTTTATATCTTACAACTTTACAATTTTCATTGTGTTTTCACATAAAAACCCATTTGTGCTCCACTGACTTGACACCTTCAATTGTTCGGACTATTGGTCCAAAAACTATACGTTTTTCAAGTGAAGCCAATTTTGTTTGAATTGCTTCCTTTGATTTTGACCAATCATTTCTCTGTTTACATTTATTGACAGATCTTGGTTCCAAATCCTCATCATGCTGTATTATTTCAACTGTTACATTATACGCAAAAATATTATCCACCACAATATTATTTTGATTCCACCTTTTTCTCGTCGAGACATAATTTATAGAGATTACACCATTCTCATTATTTTCAGGTACATGACCTCCTCAGTGGTTTCCTCGTTTATTAAGTCTCGGAGCTCTTCATCAGAAATTTCCTCCATATTATGATCATCTTAATCATTTATTCCTTTCTATTTCCTAGGATTTTTATCCTTGGAACCAATTGGTCTACCATGTTTTAAGTGTGGTCCAGATTCGTTTGCCTTAACATTTTATCCTATTGGGACATCAACTCAAACTTGAAAATTAGCAGCTGGGATATATGATTTAGTAACACGTAGACAGTTAGTAAATGCATCCGGCAGTTGATTTGAAATATTCTGCAAATAAATTATCTTTTGAACTTCTTGATCCAATTGATTTGTTCGAGGATCTAGATGAAATAGTGAAAGTGAATTCCAATTTATCTCACTTTCCAACTTCTTTTGTCCCCCCCCCCCTAATGTTGGGTATATTGATTCATCAAAATGACAATCAGCATACCTTACCGTTAATAAATTTCCAGTTCTAGGTTCCAAATATTTTATAATAGAACGAGATTCATACCCAACATATATCTCCAACCTTCTTTAGGGACCCATCTTTGTGCGTTGTGGTGGGGCAACTGGAGCATATACCACACAATCAAAAATTCTAAGATGGGAAATTTTTGGCTCCCGACCAAAAACCAATTATAATGGGAGATGTCATGATAATTGGTTGACCTTAAGCGCACAAGTGTTGCTGCATGCAAAATAGCATGCCCCCATACTGAAACAGGCAACTTTGTCCTCATCAACAATGGTCTAGCTATCAATTGAAGACGTATAATCAATGACTCTGCTAAAATATTTTGAGTAGAGACATGTGCAATGGGATGTTCAACTGCTATTCTAGTGGACAAACAATAATTATTGAATGCCTGAGATGTAAATTTACCAGCATTATCAAGACGAATTCTTTTTATTGTATAATCTGGAAATTGTGCTTTTAACCTTATTATTTGAGTAAACAACCTCGCAAAAGGCATATTGTAAGTTGATAATAAGTGTGACCATCTTGTAGATGCATCTATCATGACCATATAATATTTAAATGGTTCACATGCAGGGTGAATAGGCCAACATATATCACCTTGTATTCATTCCAGAAATATGGGAGATTCTACTCCAACATTAGTCGTTGATGGTTTGATAACCAACTTTTCTTGGGAACAAGCAGCACAAGAGAATTTCTTCGATTGAAGAACATTTTTATTTTTCAAATTATCCTCATGTGAATTCTCAGCTATTCTGCACATCATATTATAACCGGGATGGCCCAACCGGTCATGCCAAATGATAAAATCATTAGAACCAGTAAACCTTTTGTTTACTACAGCATGTAATTCAACCGTACCAACTTTTGTATGGTACAACCCAAAAGAAAGTGCACACAATTTTTCATGCACAATTTTCTTCTCCGCATTTATTGTAGTAATATAAATGTATTCCACCTTTCCTTCATTTGCAGTCTCATAATGATAGTCATTTTGGCGAATAACCTTGAAACTTTATAAGTTTCTTTGAGACTTACTACAATACAATGCATTATTAATTATCAATTATGTTCCTCCACGTAGTAAAAAGGCCGCTCTTTCAGAGCCCTCAATCAATTTTGTACTAACGAATATTGTATTAACATATATTTTTTTCATAATCAAATTAGAGAACTATTTCTTTTCTTTTAATATTATATGAGTTGTGGCACTGTCCATAAGGCACATATCTCCATTACTCATCTTGGATTCAACTGAAGACATAATTTTTTTATTTATCTACATAAAAATAAAAATACATGCATAATAAGAAGTACGAAACTTAACAAAAGAAAATTCAAGTACATAAACTTTAAGTATGACATTAAAAACACATAACGACATTATTCATTTCCCAGTTCAATTATCAATCTTCAGTTGCCATCCCCAAAGAGGTCCTCAGCTTCTAGATAAGTAATATCATCAAGCCCATCAAAAGCATCATCTTTCAATGCTAAATTTCCCTCAACATTCTCATAATATTTTTGAGAAGACACTGCCTTAACATCATCTTTGAGAGTCAAAAGTGACTCCACCCGAGCATTAGAAGAGGAGGCACCGCCTTTATTTCCTTTTCTTTTGAAGGAATTTTAATAACTCAGGTGTCCGACATTCATTTTTCCAGTGACCTTTAAGGCCACAATGCTGACAGTGATCGCCCTTGCCTTTTGAAGGATTATTTTGAGAACCCATATTTTTATCCATTTTGTTATGACCATCACCTCTACGATTATTATATCGTCTTCTGCCTTTGCCATGCCAACACACATTTTCATGGGTCTGATTATTTTGTCTTATTTTAGACTCGCTTTTACCCCATGTGCTTCCGGTAATGGATCGCTTCTAATGGGACGTGCTTCATGATTTCTCATTAAAAGGTCATTATGCTGCTCAGCCACCAGAAGGCATGAGATCAATTCAAAATATTTCTGAAAACCCTTTTTACGGTATTGTTGATGTAATATCATATTAGAGGCATGGAAAGTGGTTCGTGTCTTTTCCAACCTGTCCTCATCTTTTATAGTTTTCCCACATAATTTCAATTGGGAAGTGATTCTAAATACAAAATTTATACTCAATTGCGATTTTATAATCTTGAAATTGTAAGTGCATCCACTCATAACTAGCCCTTGGCAATACCGTTGTCTTGAGGTAGTCATACCTCCCTTTCAAATCTATCCAGAATTCAAGTGGATCTTTTACAGTCAAGTATTCAACCTTCAGGCTTTCATCAAGATGATGATGAAGGAAAATCATAGCCTTCTCTTATCCTGACTTAATGTCTTATTCCCTTCAATTATACTATCACCAAGACCCTTAGTGGTAAGGTGAATTTCAGTATCAAGTACCCATGACAAATAGTTCTTTCCAGAAATGTCAAGTGCCACAAATTCAACATGATGGAAACTATCACAAAAATAATTGAGTTAATATTAGGATGTTGGTTTCTTTATAATAAATGGTAAATTAATGTTCAAATAATAAAGTATAATATCATTATTAAATACATTATATGGTATATGATGCACATTGAATGTCTCAAAAACATGTCAACTCATGAGGTATTGAAACAATAGATTTAATATGTAATTTTAATTGTTCTACAATATTTATTATTAGTTTCAATAGATATTAACGTCAATTTTTTTGTAAGAGTTTCAAATTATATTTAATACAATAATATTATTCTTTATGAAACACCAATATACTAATCATAATGTATGAAAATACTTATGAGTTATTTTAACTAGCATGCTATCATATTACTTAGTAATTAATTTAGAGCTATAAGTTAGCAACATATAAATAACATAACAATATAAATCTGAAACATATTGATTATGATGCCTAGTAAAGTACCATAATAATACTAAGCAAGTTATGTATACAATGATTAAATTGTAAATCAAAGACTTATGTAATTCCCATTTGAGATGTTATAAACATTTAAATATATACCAGACTAGGAAATAAAATTGATTAACTTTTAGGAAAAAAAGATAATTCCAAATTATGTATGCCTTAATTGTTTAGAGACTCGTGCTGATAATGTGTTGTAAAACAAGAGGAAAACACAAGAATACTTAAACAAGAAAGTAAGACAAATGATGACGGAAAGTATAAAGTAGAGAATAGTATTTTATCTCTTTTAGTTATGTCTTTCACAAGGGTGAAGCATACCCTTTTATAGGATGTAGAATTCACCCGTTTACAATGTTAAACAAAATACGCTAGAAGCTCTTTAAGTGATACATTAAATGAGACATTACGTTAGGTGTAGATTGAAAAGAAACATCCACACAATTAAACTTATTTGTAACAAATTAAACCCTAAATTAATAACGTTTTTGTGCATGTATATTAACATTTAATGTCTCTTATTATAATTTGGTATTAGGCTACTAATTTTATTGAGACGTTCTTGGCACAATCCAAAAATATGTAAGAATAAAAAAGGCAACACAAACAAATGTCTAACCTTATTAACTAGTACTAGTTCTAAGTTCATAGTTTATAAATTATTATATTACTATGTGAAGTTAAACGCTTCGTGCCTTTCGAGAATATAAGCAAAAAAAAAGTAGTATGTAACAATAAAAAAGGCAACACTAAATTAATAATATTTTTTTGTATGTGTAAAAATATTTAAGGCCTCTCGTTATAAATTGGTGTTAGGCTTCTAATTTTATTGAAACATTCTTGGCACCACATTTTTTTAGAAAAAAAAAAACATAATACCTAAAAATATTTAGCACATACTTTGTATTATTGGATAAGCACACACGAGACCTCTAATTTTATGAGCAGAATCTAAAATTGCAAGCAAAATTTCAGAGTTCTAGAGAAGCAAATAGTAATATCAAGAATATTTTGATTTTTTTAAGATACAAATTAATAAACAATGTACTTCTAAATTATTATTTTTGAAAACTTATCTATTCAAGATGAAAAAATTCAGCACCATGGAGATAGGGAGAGAGAGACAATGCATATAAGAGAAAAAAGAACAATTTATGTTGATAATGGAGAGAGTGGGAGTGAGGGGCAACATATATAAGGATAAAAAATAATGATGTTTAAGCTTTAGGGAGAAATAAATTAGTGTTAAAAAGTGTATAAATAGAAATAAGACTCCCTCATAGATTTGAACGAATCAAATGCTTTCAGACCCATTAAGTGATTTATTTTTTTATTTTAAAAACTCACTTAATGGTCCAAAGTCTGAACCATTTAGATTCAGACCTCCATTAAGTGCAAAGAAATGTGGCCTAGGAATGTAAACAATGAAAAAATATAATATAAAGATAGAATAATAAAACCTGACTTAAAAATTTATATAATGATGTTGAAATAGTAGCGTTGAATTTGATATAAAATAGTATTGATTTGTTGCACTCCTTAAAATTTAAAGAATACACCAAAAAAAAAAAATTAATTTTTCATAAACACACAAATATAGATTTTGAATAATGTTGTAGTAGCCTTTAGAATATTCAATAATGAGAGGGGGAAAATAGAAACGGAATAAAAAAGGTGAATACAAGAATAAAAATTAATTAATGTGGGTACATAATAATTGTCAAGATATAAACAAGTTAATAAAGTAGATAGACTATCCAAGAAATGATGTTACATTTAACTAAACGCTACTCTATTTTTCAATTATTACAATAACATCCGCATTAAATAAATAAACATTTACTATTATATTTTCTATCAAATTTTTTTCAAACTTATCAAAATATATATATATATATATATATACTAGAAGTGAATGACCCGTGCTTAGCACGGGCCCAACATAATATCAACATTGCCTCGATAGTAAAGTATGATGAAAGTTATTCATTCAGCTATATATTAACCATGAATTGCAAGGAATCAATTTATGTCAAGTTGTGTATGTATTAGTGAAAAGGATTAGTGTTTTAGAAACTAAGTGTAATTCATTCAAAGCATCTGCAAACTAAACATGATACCAAATCACCGATTAAATAGTAGACATCAAATGTTAACACAACTCAAATAACCTGCACAAAATAAAATAAAAAAAAGAAGAGCATCAATTTTTATAGTCCATCACTCAAATTTTAGTGGTCTCGCAACTTTTGGACTATCCAATGTTGTAACATCAACTTTTTAACTCTTTTGTAGTTCCTGCAAATTATTTAAAAGTTCCCACACCAAAAATAGCCAGAGCAAATGATATCTAATGAGCAGCATAAAAAACATGAACTTCAAGCTCAACCACATTCAAACACATAGAAAACAAATCTAGAGAAACTCACAAAGAAATTTTAGAAATACAACTCAAATCAAGGAGATGTGAAGGATGCAGGGAGCAAATCTGAAAGAAATAAAGTAGTTGAACATTGCTTTTGATGCCTTTCTTGCTGATACACATTATATTTATCAAGATGAGAGTCAATTGGAAAAAAATTTGCATTATGTAAGTGAAGACTCTGGTTCTCTTATTTTGAAAGAAAGTGAAATGAAGTTATCTGTCGACCACATGTCTTTAGCTTAAGCCTATGTACAAACATGGCAAGCGCTAATTTGCTATTGAGAAAATTAAAATCCCAAAATCTTCTTCACTGGCCAAGATTCAACACATCATGAATTACTTATGCTGTTTCTACTTCGAGTTTGCCATACTCGTTAGTAATAATTTAGGATGTCCCTCGAATGACGTAGGTCTTACAATTATCATGGCGAAGCATCTCTTTTCGGGATTTTAGTTTGAATAATCTCATATTGAAGCAAAGATCTTACACTTCCCCATAGTGCTATTGTCTTGAATTAAAAGCATTTGTCCAATTTCCTAACACCAAGCAACAAGGCAATGATCTTGAGCATCTAACCGGATGAACAATATATTCTTCCCCCATCTTTTTTTTAATCCTGGGACTCAATGCATTGACTTCTTTTCAAACAATCTTCTCGTTTCAATTCAAAGTAAAGTCCAATTCGAGTAATGATATGACATATTTCGGCAAATCTGTTGGTGGTAGTGGCCTTACTTTTATAATGGTCCAGGATTAATTAACTGCTGGTATCCGGAAGCACAGGAGAACGTTAGTTTACTGATATTACTAATATTAAGGCAAGCGAAAAATTTCTATGACTATCCTCCCTATTCCTTGATGATTGATCAACAACACATTGAAATTCTTTTGTACCCTATACCATGACATTCCTATATGTGAGCGTAGCAACAAAAATAACATTAAATGTTCACACAACAAAACAAATTCTCTGAAGTGTTAAAACTTTCCAGAGTTGGTTAGCTATAAATACAGTTAAAAGACCACATATATGGAACAAATGATTAAAGTATTTTCAGTGAACTCTATCCATATAGGAAAGTGGAGCAACTGTAATATAAGTTGCATATTGTAGGTTTATTATCAAATTACAAAGTCTCTTTAGTGGGATTTACACCATTCACATAGCTAGAGGCTATTATCTTGCAATTTGATCTTTTGATAATCAATTCAATGACAATCTTGTTGCAAGCAATCAAACAATTTGATAAATATATTAAAGGAAATTTGTATTTGGATAAAACTAACTTGAATGGAACTGTATCAATTACAACGTATTTTTAGAAAATTAGGTGGACTGACCTCTTTCAATTTTCAATTTTGGAAATCTAACCATCTGATTCAACAGTTAATTTGAAAACATGTTATCTTGCAGTGTTCTCTGAAAGAATTTACCAGTGGGTTTGGCATTGAGGTAACCAACTCAAAATACCTAATTAAGTAGATGTTTTAATTGATTTATTTTTAGTGAATCTTAAATTTTTAGCTATTTTTTGGTCCAACTTATGACATTTCACTTTTAACTTATAAGTCACTTTTTCGCCCATAGTTTGAATCTACTTTTTCTAACCTTAGTTGACATAGAATTGGACAACAAAATCAAGATTTCAAAGCCCCAGTCTACTTAGCCGTAAAAGGAAATTTCATGTTCAACAACAGAGACATCATACTGAATCATCACTTGACAAAATCTGAATGAAAAGATTAATTTCAAGTAAAAGAGCCAAGAGTTAAAATAGGAACCTTATAGTACCACATGTTGCTATCATCAACGTATCCCCTGTAAATGTGAGATGTCCAAAATAATATTGATACATAGTTTATAATTTTATATCCCAAATAATGATAAAATTTACTCGTACAAATGGAGACTTGGGATATACATGTAGACACTGAAATTTTGTGGGATTCTACAAGACATGTTCAATTCAAATTGGGACACTAGAAAGTGTGTTCAGTTTCAATTAGAATTCTTAGAGGCTACTCAACCTTAAGTTTATGCCTATATAAAGGGTACTAAATTCCCTTAAAAAGCACCTCTATATATTCCACAAAAGTCATGAAATATTCATAGGTCAAATCTAAATCATCCTAGTTCGAGAAATACGCCACAAATGACCCTCAAATCATGGATAAATCTTATGAGAGTAGAATCAAGGGAGGAACAGAATTGTATCCACAATCTTGATGAATAAAATTATGTTTCTTCATATTTTTTTGTGATTGTAATTTATTTTTTATCACTTTAAAATTTGTTGCAAACAAATTGACACGTCCAGTGGGACAAAATATTCCCTTCATCTCTTCTCTCATAAATCAAATCTGAAGATCTGAAGCTGCAAAGGTGGAAGAATGAGTACTTCAAGACTCGTCTTTGAGTTTCGTCAAGTCTACACTCCGACAAGCTTTGAAGCAGGGGGCATTTGTAGACATTAAAATTTTGCCGGATTCTACAAGACATGTTCACTTCGAAATGAGACTCTAGAAGGTGTGTTCAGTTTCAATTAGAATTCTTGGAGGTTACTCAACCCTAGACCCTAGTTCATGCCTATATAAAGGGTACTAAATTTCCTTAAAAGGCATCTCGAATTACACAAAAACTCCACCACAAATTCATGGAATATTCATCTCGAACCATGGATAAATATTAGGAGAGTAGAATCAAAGGGGAAACAGAATTGTACCCGCACTATTATCAATAAAATATTTATGTATCTTCAGATTTTTTTTGTGTGGTTTATTTATTTTCCATATGTTTAAAATTAGTTGCAATCAAATAGGCACGCCCAGTCGGACCAAATCTGCCCTTCATCTCTTTTTCTAAATATCTGAAGCTGCGAAGGTGGAAGAATGAGTACTTCAAGCCTCGTCTTTGAGTTTCATCAAGTCTACACCTCGACAAGCCTTGAAGCAGGGGACATTTGTAGACATTGAAATTTTGTTGGACTCTACAAGACGTGTTCAATTCTAATTGGGACTCTAAAATATGTGTTCAATTCCAATTGGGATTCTTGGAGGCTAAATCCTAAACCCTAGTTCATGCCTATATAAAGGTAATTAATTTTTTTTTAAATTATAATATGTGGAAAAGCCACTTTTTATTATAATAAAAACATGGGAAACATCCAATGACAAACAAAAACAAGATAAGACCCAAACCAAAAACAAAAAGTAAAAAGAAATGAACAAAATTAAACAAAAAGACAACTCCATTCTTCAGATTTGGAAGTCTCAAGAAGGCATCGCTTCATCTTCTCTTCTAACTCAGGCTAGCTCCAACAATGGCGTTTTTTGTCCAAAGCTTCAGAGCTAAATTATGTTGGTCGATTTTTGGGAGTTGGGACAACCTAGATGCTCCTCCACAATATTTCCTTTGCCACTTGCAGATCTGATCTTTCCCAAAAGTAGCTAAGTATCTCAATCACTTCTCTTATTTCATTGTACTGATATTATCTTTTCAAACACTCAATGGGTTGAACCCCATCGGGCTTTTCAAACACTCAATGTGTTGAACCCCATCGGGATTGATACCACCATTAAAGTATTTAATCAGTTAATACCACCACATTGAATCAAAATAAAATTGTTGCATCCTCTTGTAGATTTTTGTAAATTCGACTGGATTGGAATAATGCTCACAAGAAGCTAATGTTTTGATTTGGTACTATTGGACGCCCTAAGCTCTCACCAGGCGTAAGTACCCAAATCTATTGAATTTACTTCAAACATTAGATTCACTTTATTGAACTATTATCATATCGTGAACGAATCTGACTATAAGCTGAAAAAGATTTAGATTTCTGATATCATTGTTAGCAGTCCATTTGTTCCTGCATCTTTTTTCTTATGTAGGGTGTTCGTTGTTTATCTAGATTAAGCAATTTTCTTCCCTCGGTTGGAATAACCTGAAAATGGTTTATTTGAAAATCACCTGCAAAAGAGAAAACTAGATTAGTAAAAAAATCAGCAAGAGCATTTCCTTCCCTAAGGGAATGTTGTACTCTTGCTGAAACACTTCTTTGCAATCTCATGATGGTATTTATTTCCAAACCCACATTCCATGGTACATCCCAGTCTCCATTTATTATATGAACCATTGCTAATGAGTCTGCTTCGATAATAGGATTATTAATATCATGCTCACTACAATATGAAAGACTTTCCCTTATAGCTCTAGCTTCTGCTACCATGTTTGTAGTATCCTGAATTTTGAATCCTTTAGCAACCACCAAATTACCATTATGATCCCTGATGCAAAATGTTGCTAAACTAGGTCTAGGATTTCCTTTTGATGCTCCATCACTGTTACACTTCAACATATTATTAGGAGGGGGTTCCCATCTAACGATTTTATAGCTAATCTTAGGCTTGTATTGCTCTAGTTCGGCTAGAATATGAGGCCACAAATTGCTGGTAAAGTTTAAGTTGAACTGGCATGGATAAACTTTAAAACTGAATTAGTAATACCTAATATCACTCTAAAATCTGAAAATACACCTCCATTTAGAATAGTATTCCTCCTTTTCCACAAAAACGATAGAATAAAATTAGGAATAGCCTGACATACTAATTTCACTTTATAATTTCCTTCAACATCCCACCACAAACTTATAGATTGTTTTAGATTAAGCATAGGATTCAAAATCCATGATGCATATTTGTCACGATCCAACCCATCGGATCGTGCGGGCATCCACTCTAATACCTAAGTAGGAGAACCCTCATATCCCAATAGTAATAACATGCGGAAACTTTAAGAAACATAGTAATAAATAAGATAATACTATGGTTTTATAAATAATATCCTTGGACACACTATAAGTTAAACTTGTAAAGTAATTTAAACAACTCCGATGGATCTAGTCTAAACAGGTACAAGAGCTACTAAGAGTTCAACTGAACAATTAAATAATTGACACAGCTCCCACCATGCGGAAGGAAGGATAGAAATTGTTGGAGATTGTCTTCGTCTTCACCTAATGAAACGTCACCAATCCTGCATCCAGATTATGTCAAAGACATAGCAAGAGTAATATCAGTACAAAACATGCATACTGGTAGGCATTATCGTTCAACCCAATGCCTACCACATAATATGAGAAATCAATTAATAAGATCATAAAATAAACACTCACTTCTCCACCTTTACCCATTTCTTGACATCCCTCCAATATACACTAGTATTCTGACTATTAACATCCTTCTCCATCAACCTACCTAACAGGTACTAGCCTAACCTTACTAGCACGTAGAGGAATTACCCCAAATACATCCATCAACATTTCAACTAACCAATCACGTCACACACCTACTTCCTCGTCACATTACCCAACCACAGTCACATAAACATTACATCACACTCCCTTAACACTCAACCCAATCTCTTTAACCCAAGGTGAAATCCACCTAAGCATAATTCATCACACACGCTACCGCTATGTCTCGCCATTCCAACACACGAACAACCCTTCCAGTATACCCAACAAGTCCAACATGTATAAGTCAATGAACAATATAATCACATGTATAATGAACATATAAAATATCATCAACATTTACGAATGACTAACACATTTCTCAAGTCACACAATTAAGACACATCATTGGTCCTCTCATGGAACCCAAACACACACAGTTCGTAGTGCCTGAACGTGGCAACCGATCCAAGTTAGTCATGCAGGAATGTGGAAACCAATCCCATAGTTATGCCGAAACTTGGCAACCGATCCAATAGTTTTGCTGGAACGTGGCAACCGATCCAATAGTTTTGCCGGAACGTGGCAACCGATCCAAGTTAGTTATGCCGGAACGTGGTAATCGATCCATTCAACACATCACAATCACAAACACAAGTATAACCTCAAGATCATACATTTAATTCATGATTTCATGTCAATAATAATTCACCCAACTTATTAACAACAAGTGTGATCAACAATGCAATATTATCAACAAACATTAATTTGTCATGCTTAGCCCTAATTCATCATCTAAGGCTTCTTTCTAGGGTCCAACCATAATTCGTGTAATTTCTCAATCTATCACCCCATTTTATAGTCTAGTATATGTTCATAAATCTAGTGTCATTCATGATTTCATAGTCTTCTTCTTGAAACAATTCTATTCAAGATAGCGATTTTAGAAGCCCTAACAAATTATCGATTTCCCTTCTCAAGGCATAAACCTAATTACTTGATTTCTAGGAATTACCCATGGAATTCGCTCGGTACACGAAGGTCTATACATAAATCCTACCATTGATTTACATATATCACGAGATGAGCATAGATTTAAACTACTCAATTCATAAAACCTAGACAACCTGGGCGCCAAACAGTTGCATGGAGGTTGTCTTTGATTCTGGTTTTTTGGGCTTCACGACGGTGGATTTGTCCAAGAATCCATAAGATTTCCCCATCATCATGCTAGAAATTTCCTTCTCCTTCCTTCCCAAGCTTAGATCAGGCTTTCTGAGGTTTATTGGGTGTTTCACGACTTATTTAGGTATTTTAGGAAGATGGAGAAAAATAGGATTTCTCATAATTTACGTTCTTCCTTTCCTATCCCTCCCTGGCGCTATATTACCCCGTTATGGCACCACCATCCTAGCGGCACCTGGCCCGCTCTGGCTGGAGGAGAAGGAGCCTGCCTTCTATGCTTGTCTCGTAGAGTTCTGGTGGGTCTCACTGACTGATCCTCCCTTAGATGCACGCTTTACCTGGGTGAGGGAGTTCTATGCTATCCTCCCTACCGTCCGCTAAGATGTATCTTACCCTATCATTCGGGTTTGGGGAGTCGACATCCCCTTTAATGCCACCACCGTAAATGAAGTACTAGGGGTACCTGAGGTCTCGAATGATGATTACGAGGCCAAGCTGAGGGAAATGAACCTGGAGTGGCTGAGGGACACGCTGGTTGAGCCCACAGCCGGGATCAGGTTTACTTGGCTACTGCTGAGGGCATTACTAGCACAGATTGGTCACCCGATGCTAAGTGGTGGCTACACTTGGTCATTAGGAGGATTAGTCTGTCGGGCAACTGTATCGACGTGACCTTTTCTCGGGCCTTGGTGATGGCATGCGCTATGCAGGGCATCTAGCTAAATGTGGGGGCGCAGATCATTTCAGGGTGGAAGATGTTTTACCTGGGTAACAAGAAAGCTTTCTTCCTACCGGGGCTCATTACTGCGTTGTTCAAGCGGGCGAGAGTGCCACTTTTTGATACCGATGAGGTACTTCCTATGGATCCCCCCTTTCACTCTCTTTTGGTCAGACATGGCTCTACTTCTAGGAGCAAGAGAAGGAGGACGGGCAGGGCTAGCAGTAGTCAGGCAGCTATCGAGGTGGACAATGAGGGAGGCCTTGATGGAGCAGGCGGTGACACCCGTCCCAACAAGTCTCAGCCCCCACTATCCGGGGCCCGTGTGGAGGAAGACGTGGCTGCTGTCCGGAGACGATTGGGATGCTCATTTTCCTGTACTACATCGGTTCCACCCAGCACTTCCCTAGAGGTTGAAATGCTCCGCCGCCAGCTGTGCCAGGAGAGGAGAAAGGGTTTGGTGAGGGATCGTCTAATGGCTCAAATGTGGAAGACTGTTAAGGTCATCTTCTCTTGTGTTGCCCCTGACAGGGAGATTCCCCGGCTCGAGCCAGAGGACTACGCAGAGTTCCCTATACTGAATCAGGCCAGGGCTGGCGAGAAGCCCCCAGAGGACCTCCACTTTGACACCGACACTTCTCATTCTCAGGGTTCTTGATCTGACTTTTTCTTTTTATTTCGCCCATTTTGGCTTGTAAATTTTAGACTACTGTTTTTATATTTTGCCTTCCTAAGTTTTTGTTGCACATGGATGCTTGTTTTTGCTGTCTGACGCAACCCTATTTTTAATTCTTAAGGTTTTATAATCACTCTGTTTCTTTTGCTGAACACTGATTGGGGTTACATGGATTTGTTTGTATCCCTTTTAGGGTCCTATCGGATAGTTTAGAAAAATAGGGGAGGCAAGCTGAGGTTCTGCCTCGCCTCATCCCGCTATGGCGGGGGAAATCCTGCTATGACGATCTCGCCCTGGCGGAATTAATTCCATCCTAGCGGTCGGAACGGGAACAGAACCTGGCCAAAAAATTTCTAGGGTTTTTCTCTTTTCTCAAACTTCCCAAAGGTTCCCAGCTTCACCCTGCACTTTAGGATACTCCTCCTACTAGGAAGAATTGTTGTCTACTCCGAGTCAGTCCCATGATATACGAACCCAATATTTATCCACATTATTTTAGCACCACAACCCACACATTCCCAGGATATACCCAGACATTCGCACAGTCATTGTACAAGCACATATCAAGTTTCAGGCATACATTTATAGAAGACATAATCATCTTACAGTCGAAAAAGTTCACCTTCACATTCAAAGTAAATTCAGAAACAAGAAGTACACACTCATACATTCAAGTAGCAACTTAAGAAAAAATCAAATTTTTACTTAGTTACTTCGCTCCATGGATATTACTGATCATCCATGCGTTTTACACCGCCCCTAGGGCCAGATACCAATTGGAATCTTCTCGGTTCCGATTTACCTTGTCTGTGTTCCTTTAGTCGTGACCACGACTTCCGGTTCACTTTGTTGAGATACCAATTGGACTCAACTCCTACCACAAGCGACACTTCGCACGAAAGGAGAGAATGAGTGGAATTTTTTTCTAAAATGCTTCCTAGCTTCCTGCAGATTAGATGTGGACGTTAACACACCAATCCGTAGGAGTCTAGTCCACATTTTGGTCTTGTACGGGGAGACCGGTAACCTAGGCTCTAATACCAATTTTCACGACCCAACCTGCCGGATCGTGCGGGTACCCACTCTAATACCTAAGTAGAAGAACCCGCATATCCCAATAGTAACAATATGCAGAAACTTTAAGAAACACAGAAATAAATAAGATAATACTTTGTTTTATAAATAATATCCTTGGACACACTATAAGATAAAATTGTAAAGTAATTTAAACAACTCCAATTGATCTAGCCTAAACAGGTACAAGAGCAACTAAGAGTTCAACTGGACAATTAAATAAATGACACAACTCCTACCATGCGGAAGAAAGGATAGACGTTGTTGGAGATTGTATTCGTCTTCACCTAATGAAATGTCACCAATCCTGCATCTAGACTATGTCAAAGACATAGCAAGAGGAGTATCAGTACAAAACGTGCGTACTGGTAGGCATTATCGGTCAACCCGATGCCCAATAGATAATATAAGAAATCAATTAGTAAGATCATGAAATAAACACTTGCTTCTCCACCTTAACCCCTTTCTTGACATCCCTCCAATATACACTAGTATTCTAAATATTAACATCCTTCTCCATCAACCTACCTAACAGGTACTTGATCTTAGCCTAACCTTACTAGCACGTAGAGGAATCCCCCCAAATACATCCACCAATATTTCAACTAACCAATCACGTCACACCCTTACTTCCTCGTCACATTACCCAACCATAGTCACATAAAAATTACATCCCACTCCCTTAACACTCAACCCAATCTCTTTCCCCCAAGGTGAAATCCATCTAAGCATAATTCATCACACACGCTACCGCTACATCTCTCCATTCCAACACACGATCAACTCTGCCACTATACCCAACAAGTCCAACATGTATAAGTCAATGAACAATATAATCACATGTAAAACGAACATATACAATATCATCAACATTTGCGAACGACTAACACCTTTCTCAAGTCACACAATTAAGCCACCTCATTGGTCGTTATGCCGGAATGTGGAAACCGATCCAAGTTAGTCATGCCGAAATGTGGCAACTGATCCCATAGATATGGCGGAAAGTGTCAACCGATCCAATAGTTATGCCGGAACTGGCAACCGATCCAAGTTAGTTATGCCGGAACGTGGAACCCGATCCATTGAATACATCACAATCACAAACACAAGTATATCCTCAAGATCATACATTTACGTCGTGATTTCATGTCAATAATAATTCACCCATCTTATTCATAACAAGTGTGATCAACAATGCAACATTATCAACATATGTTAATTTGTCAATGTTAGCCCTAATTCATCATCTAAGGCTTCTTTCTAGGATCCAACCACAATTCATGTAATTCCTCAATCAATCACCCCATTTTATAGTCTAGCATATGTTCATAAATCTAGTGTCATTCATGTTTTCATAGTCTTCTTCTTGAAACAATTCTATCCAAGAGAGCGATTTTAGAAGCCCTAACAAATAGTTGATTTCCCTTCTCAAGGAATAAACCTAATTACTTGATTTCTAGGAATTACCAATGGAATTCGCTCGGTGCACGAAGGTCTACCCATAAACCCTACCATTGATTTACATATATCACGAGATGAGCACATATTTAAACTACTCAATTCATTAAACGTAGCCTGCATGGGTGTCAAGAAGTTGCACGGAGGTTTGACTTCAATTCTGGTTTTCCAGGCTTCGCGACGGTGGATTTGTCCAAGAATTTGCAAGATTTCTCCATCCTCACGCTAGAAATCTCCTTCTCCTTCCTTCCCAAATTTAGAGCAGCTTTTTTGAGATTTTTAGGGTGTTTCACGACTTATTTAGGTATTTTAGGAAGATGGATAAAATAGTATTTCTCGTAATTTACGTTCTGCCTTGCCTATCCAGCAGTGGCACCTGGCCCGCTCTGGTGGGACAAGGCCCATAAATTCCCCAGATTTTTGTCTCTCCTAATTAACAATGGTTTGGGTCGTTACAATAACTAAAGTAGTTCTATATTCTAGTAGTAGTTTCTCCCTTAAGAAAGAGATGTCCAATAGTGTCTTCTACAGGAATAGAACAACATCTACAGTCACTAGAGCAATCATGATTCGATTTGTGCATTAAAGATACTACATGGATTTTTCCAAACCAAATCCTCCACACAAAGAATGAAATTTTGAAGGGAATTCTTTTATCCACAATTTCACCATGTCTTCAACTTTGTCTTTATTGTTCCTCAGAAGTTTCCAAACTTATTTTACTGTGAATTTACCATTGCTGGTCTCAGTCCTTCAAACTTTATCAGCTTGATTACCAAGATAAGGAAGTTGCAGATTTTCCTGAACTTGGTCCACCACATATTCTGGCACAAAGCCTCTCATTACTGTATAGTCCCATCCCTCGTCCTTAAAAAATTCAACAGTATCTTTTATAGGATAACAGGTGTGCACATCGGATGCATGTATATGCAGAGGACCCAAATTAGACCAATTATCATACCATATAGAAGAGGTGCCACTTCTAGGTTCCCACCACATATGTTTTTCCAAAAGTTCCCTATTTTCCAGCATGTCCTTCCATATTTGGTACCCTCCTTTCCATTGAACAAGTGCAGTAATTTGCTTTTTACAATACTTAGTCCACATAAAGTTAGACCACATTGTATTCCGTGTTCTGAAATTCCACCAAAGTTTTGCATACATAGCCTTCGATACATCAAACATGGACCTAAATCCCAAATCTCCTTCAATTTTAGGAAGACACACATCTATCCATTTCGACCAATGTTTATTTCTACCATCTTCCTTATTGCTCTAGTAGAATTTAGCAAAAGTTCTATGAATTTCTTTTATCACACTCATTGGAGGAGTAATAGCAGAAAGTACATAGATGGGAATTCTTTGAAGAACACTTACAAAAAGAACTTCCTTACCCCCATATGAAAGCATTCTACTTTTCCAGCTTGTAGTCTACCTTTTATCTTATCTAGAAGTTCTGAATAACGCTCCTTTCTCTTTCTGGCATGAGTAACAGGGATCCTAGGTATTTCATAGGAAAATTCCCTCTTACCATCCCGTAATCTGCTCTATCTGAGTAGCCACTGCCACTGCTACATTTTGGGGAAGATAATAAGAATTCTTGTTCTTGTTAATCCTCTGACCTGATTGTTTCACATAGTCCTGCAAAATTGACATAATTTTCTCTAGAGAATAGCCATTAGATGAAGTAAAAATAATTGTGTCATCTGCAAATGCTAAATGATTAATGTTGGCACTCCATTTTTCCAATCCATAACCAACATACTAGGGATCCTCAAACAGAGCATTGAGCACCCTGGATAGAACTTCAATTGAGATTATAAACAAGACTGGAGATAATGGGTTTCCCTGTTTAACACCCCTAGTGGAATTCCCATAAAAGGCATCTAAAAAATTCCATAAAAAGATATCAAGAATCTCGAGTATTCCACAAATTCATGGAATATTCATATAGAGGTCAAATTAAATCATCCTAGTTCGAGAAATACGCCACTAACGACCCTCGAATCATGGATAAATCTTAGGAGAGTAGATTCAAGGGAGAAAAAGAATTGTACCCGCATATTTATCAATAAAGTTATGTTTCTTCAAATTTTATTTGTGTGGTTAATTTATTTTCCATATGTTTGAAATTTGTTGCAAACAAATTGGCACGCCCAGTGGGACTAAGAATGAATACTTGAAGCCTCGTCTTTGAGTTTCATCATGTCTACAGTCTGACAAACCTTGAAGCAGGAAGCATTTTTAGACACTGAAATTTTGTGGGACTCTAAAATACGTGTTCAATTCGAATTGGGACTCTAGAAAGTGTGTTCAGTTTCAATTAGAATTCTTAGAGGCTACTCAACCCTAACCCAATTTTATGCTTATATAAAGGGTACTAAATTCCCTTAAAAGGCACCTCGATATATTCCACAAAAGTCATGGAATATTCATATAGAAGTCAAATCTAAATCATTCTAGTTCGAGAAATACGCCACAAACAGTCCTGGAATCATGAATAAATCATATGAGAGTAGAATCAAGAGAGGAACGGAATTGTACCCGTAATCTTGATGAATAAAATAATATTTCTTCATATTTTTTTGTGATTGTAATTTATTTCGTCACTTTAAAATTTGTTGCAAATAATACAACTTATAGTTAGTAGAGAGAATCATTCCTAACAAAATCTAAATTGAAAGTATATGCTTATAAGCTCTGCAAAAAAACTTGAAAATGAATATAGCAAAAGATCATTTTACTTGATATACAGTTGTGAGAAATACCTATAAAAGCATAACATTCAAAGTGTTTCGCAAAGCTGAAAATATCATCCAAAATGAGCCGGGACTACATGTTGTGCCGTAATTTAACTATTTCTAAAAAAAATCACTTTTTGAAATGTTCTAAGTATAAAAACATTTTAAGGAAAATACTTAGAAAAGAGTCGCCACTTAATTTTTTAAAGAAATTAAGAAAACTTATAATTTTCAAAGATTTAAACAGAAAAAATCATTTGAAAATACCAAAGGGGGTTCGGGGTTCAATTTACACTTCGAGAAGGGTTTAAGCATTCGAAGTGTCCGCTAACATGCGGTTGACCTGCGACTTGACTAAAATATATATTTGACTATTTTTTAGAAAAATGATTTAACATAAGAA
>JAJOOO010014454.1:0-17202 GCA_029582685.1 Solanum piurae | reverse complement strand
TTTTAAAACTTGTGGTCCAAAATGAATGATAGAAATTTGTGTGGTTGTAAATCATTTCATTAAGGGTAAAAAAGACATTTTATAGGCAAATTGTTACTTAAAATAGAAATGTGTCATTCTTTTTGGGACTGACTAAAAAGGAAAGTATGTCATATAAATTGGGACAGAGGGAGTATAATATTTTTTTTTTATGCGAATTCAATAAATATGATACATAATAATTTTGATTACATCAAAATTAACATTTGTTGAATCTCAAAACACTCTTAAAATTAGTAAATATTAATTTATCGATTCAATAATATTTTTACAAAATAATAATATTTAATGAGATTTTAGTGAGATTTTACTGTAGTTAAAGTATTCAGTAGATACTAGTCCTAGTTAAGATGTGTAAGTGAATTATGCGTACAACTTTAAGAGGTTGTAGATAACTTAAGTCTAGTTTGCCACCTAGAAGAGTACTAAATAGAATTACAAGTTTACTATATTAATCTTTGAAAAATTTACCGAGAAAAAATGATCGAATGGAAATTTATAAGTTTTTCCTACTATTTTTTTTAATATAAACAAATATTTGAATTTTGACTATTATTAAAATATGGATGTAGAGTGATTTTTTAAAAAATCAACAGCAATTGTTGGTGGGCCATAGGACTCTTAATTCAATTCGATTCTTTCTTCGGTTGGATTTGCTATCCGTATTAAAGCAAAATAACAGTTGCAATGAGAAACAACAATAATAATATGAATAATGTTTGTTACAATTTGGTTTTTGCAGCCAAATATGTTTATGATGGGTTTTGTCATGTACTTTTTGATTCATTGTCAAAAGCAGGATTCAAGGTGTTCAAATCCTCTCAGCCTTTCTTCTTCAATGTAAGTACTTCTATATCCCTCTTCCAATTTATGTAACATGTTCAATATTATAAAATAAAATTTATATATTTGAAAACTCTATGAAAAGTAGTACAAGTCGAACATGATTAATGATTCAAAATGTTTAAAGGATGTTTGAAAAAATTTGTTTGACTCTCCATATAGTAATATGTTCACATAAATTGGTATGGATCGCAACCCGGTGCACGAGTCTGGAAGTCTGGAAAAGGGCCGGACCACATAAACCGTATTTTGTAATTTATGAAGGTTAGAGAGCCTTGGTGCTCTTGATTGGAATAAAGTGGTCTATCATCATCAAGTATGGAGGCTTATCACGTGTATATGGTTGCACGCTAGTTTTATTCATCTACTCGCAAGTACAATGGGTTTTATGGTTGTTGCCAAACACCTTGAGCAACAATATGGTTTTGGTATGTCAGCGCCTTCTCATATGTGAATTTTGACCCTCTTTTGCTTTATGCTGATATTGATTTGATTAACTTGTTTTGCTTTGACAGTCCGCATCAGTATCATATACCTATTCTCAGGAATTGGGGGAGCATACTTACCTCGTTATTTATTCAGAGGAGCGTCTCTGTTGGTGCTTCTGGGGCTCTCTTTGGCCTTATTGGAGCTAAGTTTTCCAGAGATTATTGCAAATTGGAGCGTCTCTGTTGGTGCACTGTTCACTCTGTTGCTGATAGTTGTCATCAATCTGGCAGCTGGAATGCTGCCTCACGTTGGTAATTTTGCTCATATCGGTGGATTCATGACTGGACTTCTCCTTGGATTTGTTCTGTTCGTGCCTCCTCATGTAGGGCGGGCAGAAAGTGATCAGAATCTTCCAGTTGTTGATCATGTCTACTCCAAATATAAGGCCTACCGAAATGTCTTTGGACTGCTTTCTCTGATTCTACTGGTTACAGGGTCAGTCTTAGTACTACTTACTATCTATTGGTGTCAACAAATTTGGTATTTCCGATAGGATGATGATGGACCTGACCAAATAATCTTGTTTACATGAAACTGCAGGTTTACAATAGGATTGGTGATGGTATTCCGAGGAGTGAACCTATATGATCACTGTCATTGGTGTCACTACCTCAGCTGTGTTCCCACCTTTCTATGGAAATGTGATGGAACTTAGAGGTGATTGCAGAATTTGCCAGTTTGCCATGCAAAGAACTCACTAGTTTATTATTCGTTTTAGCACTTTTTTGTTCTTTCTACTATGTACTACTAGGCAGTTAGATTTAGTTCATCTTAATTTATTAGAATATATAATGTTTCATCTATCTCGCGGTTTCCTTTTCTTTTTTCTCAACTCACATATCAAGTACCTCTCAGTCCTGAGAGAAATAGCAGAAAAAATCAGCAAAAACATCGTTGTGTTTGCCAGGACTTTGAGTATACTAACAGAAATCACACCACCAAAAAATCCTAATTTTCCTAACATATGATTATTTGTTGAAACTAACACACCACTAATTGAAAAAAAAGGAACAAACACTTCTTTGGAACAAATTCAATATGCTAAAATGACTAGTTAGTGATGACGATCACAAGAGACTGGAGAAAGGTTGCAGTGAGAAGGAAGGCGGGCAGCAACACGAACAGTGTTGCAGATGCACTCATGATCCAGTGATTGGAGGGCAGAACAACACTCTGTGGTAGGAGTCGTATTCGATGTTCCTGGTAATACAAATGGGGAGCAGACGTTCAGGTTCCCAAGTGGTGCCAAGCATGTCTGCAGCTCACCCTGAGATTCAATCACTTGGCTTTGCAGCAATACAGTTATAAGGATACTCAAAAGCACTAGGGAAAGAACAGATTTCAGGTCGGCCATAATATGATTGTTTTTAATATATGCAGCTGACTTGTTTCTTCTTGTTAATTAGGATTCTGTATATTTATATATAGTATTAAGGTAAGCAAAAGTGTGGAGTGTATGAAGAATGACCTATCTGCATGAAGGACCTAATTCAATGTTTTGTGCCACTCAGCTTTTTTGTCTTTTAATTTGGCCTGCAATTTATAGTTAGACCATGACATAGTATCAATTGGTCCAATATGGTTACTATGCATGGAACTCATTTTCCCCAAAATTTTGACCTAAATAATACAAAAGTAAAATAAATTAGCTTAACTAGTACAAAATCTGAATAGTTGACTAAAATAGCACAAACGTATTTCTCAGTAAGATTTGAAGTTTAAAATAGGCTTCTTTAGAAATGAAAACATGCATGTGTAGAGATCAGATAAAGTTAGCACAGAACTCATGACTTCATTGGAATTGCAGAAGAATCACTAAAACCCTAGAGTTTACAATTTGCAAGTAATAGTACTACTACTACAATTTAACAAGTGAAAGAATTACAAGAAAGAGAGGATGAACAACAGAAAAAAAGATTACAACAATGATGGTTTAAGTAGTTTTAGATGGTTGAGTAGCTGGAGTTGTCGAGTATGTCTTTACTGCAAAGAAAAGCTTCTCCCTCTCCAATGGACCATCTTCATGATCAACAATTTGACTATCCCAGTTCAGTCCATCTGCTATTCTTTTCACTCTGATCAATATATCTACGTCGTCTCGGATTATTACACTTCCCTCTGGCCTTAATATCCTATCCAATTCTAGCATAATATCTTCCATTTCACATCTGTTAAACAATAAACAAAAACATTTTTGAGACTTCCATATCCAAGAAGGTAAAAGAACATGATCTTTTGGAGATCATAATTTACCTGTTTTCATAGAGGGTAAATACGGAATCAGCATGAATGAGATCATATGTTCTTGGGTACGTTGACATAGCCTCGCACCTATAGAAAAGTTAATATTAATCACAAAAGCAAAACTACAGGGGTAGGTAGATCCAGAATTTAGACAATATGAGTTCTGAATTCCGAGCGTATGTGCTGAAATGTACATCTAACTCTGTCAATAGTACTAGTTTTTTGCGCGCATAGCTATAGTCGACCTAAAACCATATTGCTGTCATTTACTGGGTTAGGGGAGAAATGTGAAGGAAGCATAGTAATTACCAGCCCTGGTATGTTCCGATTAGTCCTCGTTCATAAATGGCACCAAGTGTATTGACCTTAGCCTCAACGGGAACTATATTCATCACCCAAACAGGATCATTGACCAAATTTGCAGCAAAGCCACCTAGGAATGCATTCATATCTAAGATGTTTCTGTATCGCCCGGGCTGGTCAAGCTGGTTATTCACTGACTTGTAATAAGAAATTCTTCTTTTCCATAGCTGTGAATCCTTCTGGAAAACATCTTCTGTAACGCCATCTAAAGTTCCCCCGCTTATCCTCGGTGGTATTGCGTGTAATCTTTTAGGCCACTTTTCCAAATGTCCACCCGCCACCTCTTCTTCAATAGCAACTTCTGGCAAGGGAGTTAAGCAAGTCTCAATCTTTGTATACCTGCAAATATCAAATCGACACGAAGTAATCAGTGCTAAGAGAATTTGGATTGTAGGATAATACCAAATGTGACAATAAATCGAAAGGAGCACGAACCAGGCTTTATCAGGATCTTGGGTAGGACACATTGGTGGATTTTTGTTTCTGTTTCGAAATTCAGTACACTTCATATGGTTGAACGGCTTCTGCCATATTGCGATATCATCCTTCTCAACAAACTTTTTCCAGCAGAGTCTCTTAGCTACTTGCTCAATTTTATTTTGTTCAGCATATAGGTCTTCCCTGGTTCTTTCCCAGCCTTTCCAATGTCTTTTCCAATTGATCGGCGGGCCAGAGAGGATCCAAAATCCACCAGGTCTAAGGACTCTATCAACTTCAATCAAATACATGCCATCATACTCGCCCCATGGAATTAGACAACGAGAGCAATGTGCCATGTCAAAAGCTCTAGATGGATATGGAAGCCTCTTGGAGGCAATAACTCCAATTAGAGCAGGTACTCCTCGCTCGAGAGCAAATTGAACCTGTGCTTCATGTGAATCCCTAGGTGCAAATGACATGGCTATGATATTTCGCGACAAAAGATAAGCTCCCCAACTTGCAACCTGCATATATTTTTAATGTTTCAATACGATTGCAAATATATTATCTTGCTCAACATCATTTCCCTCTGCTTAATGCAGCAAATTAACTTTCTATGGTAAAAATAGAAGTTTTCATATATACAAATAAGATTCTTTATGTAGTAGAATTGAGGTAAAAATTGTGTAATTAGCTGCTGAAGAAAATGAGATATCATGCATGGAGTGACAGGTGTAGAATGAAGGAATTCAGGTCAGGAAAAAAAGAAAAGCTGCTTTGATTCCTCATGGACAAAAGAGCTTTTGTCTAGATTCTAAGTACACCTCACTGGCCTATTTCTAATCCAATCTAAGCAAGGAACATCACTTTCCTAATTATTCCTACACATAACTCAACTTCTTGTAGTCCCTCTTAGATCACTCTTTCACATCAATAGATTTCATTCATCATCAATGCTTAGTCTAAATTTGTCACAACCACTTCTTTTTTCATTTTTTATGATTGTGGTCATATTTCAGGATATTTGTCACCTTCTACCAACAATAGATACCAAGTAACTCTGTCTACCAAGACTGACAGATTAGAGAATGACCTAGTGTTTTTTGTCTCCGCTAAGATTTGAACGAACTCGTGACTCTCAACCACTTCATTGACCATCAGACCACACCTGGGTGCAAATTTGCTTTTGCAGATCTATAAAAGTATTACTATCATGGAGTAATTAACTGTCATTTCACCCGTGACTAAAATTTCTATCGGAAGTTGATTATGTTATTCTTCATTTTCTGGGGACTAAAGAATCAAGAAATGCAATACTGTAAAAGGGAGTATCAAAATTCAAGAAGAAAATGTAACAAACAAGTAAAACAGAGAGTATTTTGAAGGAAGAAGGTAAGATTTACCCCACAGCCAGTATCAATGGCGGTTCGAATAGAGCCATCTTTAAGATTGATCAATTTCGCAATGTCATCAATATAAGCATCAGCACCATTAGGGAACATAGTTCCACCACCAGGAAATCTGAATTTGTCACCTTCATATCTAATCCAATTTTGAACGGCTTTTTCTACTGTCAATTCTTTATGTGGAACATTAGCATACCATGCAACATCTCTACTAACAGGCCATTTAAATGGATTCTTGTAACCGTACGGTGCAGGTATACGGCATTTCAAGAGTTCATTCTTTTCAGGGCAATGCCTTTCTCTGTAAATTAATCTTCTTCTGTTGAATTTCAATGATCTTTCAGGGTCTTCACATGGGGTATACTCACTGTACTTGATGTCGCAAACAGGGTAAATCTTGATTGCGTCATCAGGTGCTGTAACAGCTGCTCCGCCGTCTGCGGCGGAGTGATGGGTGATGAAGTCTAGTTTTTTGGTGGTGGTTCTTGAAGATGGAGGATTTGTGGAGGTGTTTTTAGAAGGGAAACAGGGGAGGGAAGTGGTGGTGATGACGACACTGCTGCTGCCGGCACCAGCGCCGGTGGTGCTGCTTTGCCATAAACCGGTGAAGTAAAAAGCAGAGCAGAGAAAAGTGATGGCAATTAATAAATAAAGATTGGGTTTTTTCAAAGGTAAAGAAGAATGGTGGGAAGTTGGAGTGGGTTTGGAGGTTGGAGTATAGTAAGGGGTTGGATTAGAACCCGCCATGAATAGAGAAAGAGCTCTGTTTCCTACTCTGTTTCAAGGGTGAGTTTTTGCCTTGAGGAGGTGTTTATAGAAGAAAGTGAGGAAGGAGGTGGTGACAAATAGCGGCGGAGCTAGAATTTTCACAAAAAAAGTTCAAGATTTGAAGAAGTAAAAATAAGAACTAGTGGACTCGACATCTACAAATAATTTTAACTAGGTATAGAATAGTATAATTTTTCATCACAAAAAGCTTCAGATAAATTCCCGACCACAAGCTGCTCCGCCCCAGTGAAGGGTGGGGAAAAAATTATTATTCTCGTCAATAAGGTGAAAGTTCAGATAGTCGAAAAACTATTAAGATACCTAATTTGGGGGAGGATTAGATATTTGAGAAGGGTTGGATGAAAAATAGGTGAGTTGTCAAGTTGTGTTTAGGGAGATGTGATGGGAGTAGTTTACTATGTGCATGGTTAGTAGATTACTAATTAGTTTTAATTATAGGTAGTAATTAACTACTAGTTGGACATGTGAGAAGGTGCTGGTTTTACAATGTGCAAATTAAGAAGAATATTACTATTATTACCATATTATATTTGTTAATTTGGCAAGTTATATGTATAGAGAGCATTTTGTTTGGTTAATTACAAAGTGGGAAATAAGAATGAGAAAAGGAAGATTTACAAATGTATATTCTATGTGAAAAAAAAAATATTTACTCAATTATATGTAAGAGAATTTTGAACTTGATGATTTGAATTTTTTGGGAATATCTTCATGAAGTTGTGGTTAAAAATTGAATTTGAAGATTTAACTAATTTCGATTGACGTTTTGAGATAGAAGTTGATAGGAAACAAAATGTTTTTTTAATCATTAAAATATTTGCAATGCCTTTAGGGTGATTTAGAACTGTTTGGGGGCGGTTTTGACTCATTAAAATTGATGAAGTGAGATATTCTTTTTAAATTTTATGCAAGTTTTTGGCAGATCTGCTTCTGCATTTTTGTCTTAAAGTGACGGTATAAAATGTGTTTTTACAAGATTAAGAAAATCCAATAGGACAGGTTTTACTAGTTTGTATAACATGGTTCTACTCATTAACAGCTAGGGGCTAGCTACCACTTATTGGGTTTAATTTATTTATATGAGTTTATAATTAACTTGTATTGTATGCCCTTATAGTATAATTTTTTTATTTTTCATTTTTACAATCAGTTTGCTTGTAATTATGTATAAATCTCTTAATAAGTATTACCTTTTTGAAATTTTGGTAGTAGAATTAATAAATAACCTACCATCACCGGTAAGAAGTCACTACTAATGTAGAAAAATCTTCACAATAGAGATAAATTCAAAATTTTAAAAAGACAGGCATAATATCATGTCTTAATTTCTCTTTATCAAATATAGTAAATTGATGGTATTATATCTTTAAAGATAGTAGGATAGATAATTGATCCTAATTGATTTAGATTTTTCTTTTATATCTTTATTCCTTTACTAGTCACCAAGATTTATTATGTATTGTATATATGTATGCATAATTTTTATGAATATAATGAGCAAACATTAACTTTCACAGCAACTGATTTAATTACAAAGATATAAATATAGATTTTATATTTGAGAGGTTCAATCTTCAAGTTCTTACCGTAAATTCATTACAGTTTAAAAATTATGGATTTAATTTTAAAAAAATTGTAAGTTTAATAATTTTTCACATATTTTTATGTTTCGTGTAAAAAATGTTACTGTTTGATGTAGTATCATGCATTGCTATTAGTTTTAATATAAATATTTGATTTTAACTACGTATATAATATTTTACAGTGAATCATGAACTATTTTGGCAGGAGTCCCTCGAATGTAATTTAAAACAAGAGGAATTTGAGTCTGTTTGGTAGGAAGGAAAATGTTTTTTTTAGAATGAATGAATTTTTTATTAATTTTCTTGTGTTTGGTATTTAAGTAGAAAAACTATTACTTTGAACGTATTCTTATATAATCTAAGCAAATACTATGAGAGGTGGGACGGAAAATATAGGTGTGTAGTGATGGAGATGGGGATGAAGATAGGTATGTCGGAGGGTGGGTTGATACAATCAATCCAAAATGTCACTTGTGAAACTTATATACCAATTTCTATTAAGAAAAAATATTCTCCTAATTTAAAAGAACTATTTTCCTAAAAAAGATAATTTTTTATAAAATTTAACCAATCAAACATTAAAAAAAAATTAAAAATCTATCGACAGTTCTTAATGAAAAATGGAGCCTAACTATTAAACGTGAAGACAACGGAGGGCTTAGAACGAAGTTATTTAAAATCCCAACAAAGACTAGACTACAAAATAGGGGCCACAAATTTTGAGGATTGCTACGATTGTCCTTGTTATTTAGTCAACTTTTTAGTTCAATCGAATAAAATTACTTCATTGATTTAATTAAAATTTATATACAGATCTACACAAAAAGACTCTCATATAAAAAAGTACTAACAATATTCATCTTAACTTATATGTTGAAAAGGCAAATCAAATTAAACAAAGAGTATTTATTTGCATATGCTAATTGTGTATGCCCACTTTAATTTAAAGAAATTAACGGTTAATAACACGAGTGTATGGATATGATTTTTTTCAAATGGTAAGTTGGTAGCAAATAAAATTTATAAAAAATCTTTGTTTCAAATTTTAAAATTAAATTGAAGAAAAAGAAGAGTTTATAAACAAGCAAATAAATTAAGGAAAAGGCTCTCAATGTATTCAATTGAAACCTTAACCAATTAATTATCTTGACGAAGATGGCGGTAATAGTCATTGGATGATTCAAGACGAAATTAGTGTACGATGAAGTTCAAGGTCGACTAGTCATTTGCTCATCTTATAATAATACTTTCTCTGTTTCAAAATAAGTTATGTTTTTATTTTTTTATTTTGTTTCATTATAAGTAATATTTCACATAATCAATAAGATTAATATATTTTTTTTATCAATTTACCCCTAATAAATACCTTTTTAATGTAGTTCTTTAGTAATTTTTAAGTATGTAAAACTCTCTTAATTTAAATAAGTATAAAATTGAAAATAATATTATTAATATCTTCTGATTATTATGAAATGGAAAAAAATTATTTTGAAATGGAAGGAGAACTACTGCAAATTGAAAAAATATCATTAATGAAATGGAAAAAGTTTTATTTTGAAATGGAAGGAGAAGCAATTGAAAAAACATCATTAATATCTCCTTAATTATGTAAAAAATACCACTATTATAAAATAAAAAAAAAAAAGATATCATTTACTTTATCCGTTTACTTTTACTTATCACTTATTCCTAAAATAAATTTTATTTTACTCGTCACTTTTGACATAATAAAAAAATACAATAATTTTTTCTATGTTTTACTGTCAGCATTAAATAATTATTTTTCAAGACATTATTATATGTGTCAAGTCAAATTATCACAAGTAAAAATGAATTAATATTGAGGGAGTAGAAAATTAGGAATACATGCTTTACTAGGCATAAAATCAATGTCATTCTGGTCAGATTAACTCCAATTTAAGCTTCAATGCTAATCTGGTCAGATTAGTAGTTAATATCTAGGTTTATCCAGTTAAGGATGCACCTTTCCAAGCTCTCTCGTCTTTCAAGATTTTGTCTATCTCAAGGAAGAGCTTTTAAATATACTTTATTCGTTCAAATTACTTTATCCATATTGATTTGATATAATATTTTAAAAAATTTAAATAAGTTTATTTTATTAATTTTGTTTTAAATTTTTAAATTGACTAATATTATTTATATATTTATTTATACCAAGAATATAATGAAAAGTAAATAATAAAATTTTCTTAATTTGTTAAAATGGACAAATAAAATAAGACATCTATTTCTAGAGTTAAAAACGTAGTTATGTGTATTATCTAATCTATTATTTTATTTTTTGGCTGAAATTGAGGAGCATGTCGATCGCTAACGTCCTTGTATTATCAGTTATCACCTAGTTGCAGATTATTAATTTTTTCTATCTAATCTCTCGACCTTTTTTAAATAAATAAACAAATTTTTGAACCATTGTGAAAATTGCCATTTGAAGTGATTATCAAATTGGAAAAACTACATGGTAAGGTAAAATATGCTACGTATTTATTATATATAATTATAGTTTGATAAAAATTACTTCTTCGGTTCATTTTTATTTGACACTTAATTTTAAAATAAATTTTTATTTTTACTTGTTACTTTTGACACATCAAGAAAAAGATGATTTTTTATTATTTATGTTTTACTCCAATTCATGTACTGGAGTGTATTTGTTTTAGTATTATTGTATCAAATATATTTGTTTGTAGGTAATATGGATTACATATTTATATCAGTGTATCAAAGTTTATTTAATATTCCTTGTTATTCATTTACATGTCTTGCAACTTATTATAAATTTGTATCAATGTATTCAAGCCTATTAGTTTCTTGTTTTATATTTGTATCATGTATTTGAATATATTTTTGTTCATTACTGTATTATATAATTGTATCAATGTATTTGTGACCACTTGATGAAATCTGGAGGGAAGTGAGGTAAATGACTGATGGTACTGGAAGGATTCCTCTTTGGATAATAGGTACTGTAGCGGGTATTCTTATAATGGATTTAATAGGTATTTTCTTTTATGGTTCATATTCCGAATTGGGTTCATCCCTAGTAGTAATCGAATGAATTGAGTTGTCAACATGAAAGCGTAAGAAACACAATGGATTCCTAACATCTCACATAAAAAGAATATGTAATGTAGATTTTTTAGAATAGTCTGAATACACTACATAAAAAATGATTATTAGCGGCAATTAATTATTAATTGCCGCTAAATATGTATTTTTAGCGGCAATTAGCACTCTTTGTATATGTTCCTAAAACTTTTAGCGACATTGATTCTAATGGCACTTAACTAATGCCGGTAAAAACTTTAGCACTCTACAATAATATCAATATTTATTACCGTTAATAGTTATTTTTGTGATAGTGATAAGACAAAGGAATTTTCATAATTTCAATACGCATAGTATATTCATCATCAAAATGCATTTATATCAACATTGTACCAACGTATTCAAGTGAAAAAAATTTATAACAAAATAAAAATCTATAATATTGTACAAGTAATACTTAGTGATACAACAAAATCATTGAAGAAGAAAAACTCTTGTAGTGTCATTCCTGTGTTTATTATGGAAAAAGTTGTGAGATTTCATAGTTTCATGCATGGATGAAAGATTGAGATATCATGCTAAAAAAATTTTTATAAAAAAAATAATATTTACTACACAATTAATGCATTGTATAAAATATTGTATTTGTATTAAGAGTAATTGTCTAAATATAGCATATGTATACTAGAATACAACCACCAAGCACCGTAAATACATAGATAATAAATCATATGATTATCAAATAAGTTTTATGCTTCATATATATATATTTTTATTACATTATATACTGTTTAAATTATTAGTGTTAGTATGGATTTTTATTAAATTATCACTAAGCTTAATATAATTATCAAATGCTTTTCTCATTAATATAAAACAAATATATTTATTTTGTTCACTTGTGAGTTTGAAGTTTTTTATTTTTTATTTTATTATTTATATTTCTTCAATTTAAAATTTATGGACAATAAATCAATAATATGTATATTATCTAACTAATTTATTATAGTCTCAAAAGTAATTCAAAATATTCTCCCCCACACCCCTTTCTCCTTCTTTGTTCTTTCTTTTCTACGGTATTTTTCGCTAACATTAAAAGAAAGTCAAAATTCTATTCCAACTCAAATTTCATATCAATTTATTAAAAGAAGATATTTTTGTTACTTTCCTTGTCCTTGATTTTTAAAAACACAATACATATTTTTCGTCAAAGCTATATATTTAAATTGAGAAGTGTATTTTGCACCATTGAAATATTCTGTTTTTCCTACATTATTTTCTCTCTTTCGCAGTTTGCTTTTCTTTCTTTGTTTTGTTTGTTTGCTATTCTTCTATTTTTAAAATTTTATTTCTACGTATACTATTTTAAGATAATTATTCAATACCAGATTTAAGGGATTTGTGTATCTGATTAAATATTTTAAAATATATGGTATAAATATTAAAAGTGGTATTGTGTGTGATTTTTTAAAACTAGAGGTAAATTAAGTATATATGGTAGTAAAGTATGTCTAGTTAGGTAGTCTTTCCTTTTATTAATCCCTAAATTATAGTCATTTCTGTAAGTTTCTCAAATTTAAATCATATTTTTCACTATTGTCCTTTGTGAAATTATAAATATAACTTTGAAGTAGTGCAATTTATCTCCTGGAAAATATAAAATTTCATTAGTGTCTCCTAGAAAAAATATATAACTCCATTATTGGATTGGGAAAATATAATTTTCTTTTAAATATTTATCTTGAACTTTGAACAATTTAATTATTTTAAGTAATGAAATAAACTCCAAAAATTTACTTAATATAAAATAGAAGAAGTAATACTATTTTATTGATATCTAATGATGAAAAGAATCACATAACTAAAAACACATTTTTAACTGAGAGACAAATAAATATTAATGTCAATACGTTTGGTGAGCAGGATAGATCACGGGGAGTGAGACTAATAGGCAAAGCACATATGGCTAGAAACATTACAATATTTATTTTCTAATAAGTAGGTGTGATATACTAACCTCAATCATCATCAACGTAACATGTGGATGCAAAAGAAATTTTTTAAAAAAAAATTAGCGACGAAAATATTTTGTAGCTAAATAACAGAATTCGTCACTAATGCTATTTAGTGATGATCACAGATTACTGATGCAATACAAATATATTATGTTAGTTACAAGTAATCTAGCAACGATTTTCATAGCGAATTCAAGTTTTGTTTTGTAGTGACAGAGTCGTCAAGAATAAGGGGTCATATATGATAGTTGGATAAGAAATAATTTATTATGTATTAATATTGTGTAACTTATACGATATTTGGTAGGTAGATATAAAATAAATTATTTATGTATAAAATTACTATAATATTTGATTGATAATTTAGAAATCCGCATAACGATATGACACCATAAAAATAATGTCGATTCGTTTGAGTGCAGTATAGTAAACAACTAGAGAGGAATACATAAATTGAGTCATCTGACAAGAAAATAAAAACAATAACGAGAGAGAGTAAAAGTTAAGTATTGGATTTTCACCAACAAAACAACGTTAACGTGTTGGATTGGAGTGTGTATATTAAATATATATATATAAAAAAATGCGGTAGGTTAAGAAGGTCTTGAATATATTTAGATTGGCAAAAATTTAACCATCGTTAGAAGTGAGACAATCATTCTAAGGAAAAAAAATGGTTTATTAGTAATCAAGCCAAATAAATGAGTATGATATTTAAATGATTCAATTTGTCATTATATATGTACGTGAACCTTTCAAGTTATTTTCTATGATTCATGACGAAATATAGTTGACATTTGTTTTACTTTTTCATTGATCAGATCGCACTAGGATATATCTAATAATCACGGCCCGAGATCTATTTTAAAAGGAAAAATTATCTAATTAGACATATATTCATATCATATTTACTAATTTAATTTATATTTTAAAATAATTATCTATTATCTCATTATGTATTAGATTTGGATTGAGATATATACATGAATCCTTAAAATAGAGTTTTATACTTAATTATAGCTCGTTGATTTACTTATCACTTCAAAATCAGCTCACTCCCTCTTGCTGGTTTAGTTCGCCAATGCCATGACCAACAGAATGCTCCTCACTGATTTTGTGGAGTATTCAGTTGGTCAATGCCATGGCGGGCAGAACGCCCCTCGCTGATTTGGTGGAGTAAGGATTCAGTTTGTCAATGTCATGATCGACAGAACGGCCCCTTGCTGATTTGATGGTATTTTCTCAAAGAGAGGAGAGAGAGACGAAGGGAGAGGAGAGACAGTGGTCAAAATATGTATTTGATAAAATATACATATATATCTAATTAAGAGTTTATGTTTATGATAAAAAAATATACGTGTTTGAATTAAGATTATATATGTATTTATAGGGGGGGAAAATTGATGCTCGAAAATTTTGTGGAAAAAAAATGATTTTTTTTAGGATAAATTTAGAATAGAACGTGTGATTTGCTCTTTGATGTGTTTAATTTACATCCATATTTATATATACATAATTAGATGTATCTAAGATACATGTATCTGGATGTGCTAGATATATGTATCTAGAGGTCAAGATATGATAGAAATTGTAATATAAGAAAGGGTAAATCACATAAATATGCAATAATAAGAAAATATTTACCATTTATGGCAATATAATATTTCTAACTTGATATAGCAATTATTTGGAATTAAAAAATTGTACAGTGAAAGCCTTTCTATCTCGCTTCTTTCCCTCTTTCTCTGCCATTTTTTCGCTTCCTTCTCTTCTTCTTTTTCTTTGAAATTTTCATTGAAAGAAATATCTTCTAATCAGTTTTTGCCCATATATCGCAATTTCACCCAAAAAAACGATAAGAATCATGTGCTCAAGCAGGAATTTCAAATCTCTAAAATCACAGCATCAAGAGTTCACCATTGATGGTCATTATAAAACTTCAAATTTTGAATTCATTATTTAAGTTTTATGAATTTGTGATTAGTTTAGATAGGTTGTTCCTACAAATAATTGAAAATATTTGTTATGCCGTAATTTTACTAACTTTAGAAAAAATCACATTTTGAAATGTTCTAAGTATAAAACAATTAGAGAAAAATACTTAGAAAAGAGTCGCCACTTAATTTTTTAAAGAAATTAAGAAAACTTATAATTTTCAAAGATTTAAACAGAAAAAATCATTTGAAAATACCAAAAAGGTTCGGGGTTCAATTTACATTTCGAGAAGGGTTTAAGCATTCGAAGTGTCCGCTAACATGCGGTTGACCTGCGATTTGACTAAAATATATTTGACTATTTTTAGAAAAAAAACAATGATTTAGCATAAAAATAATAACTTACAATATATTTGATTAACTTTGAGAAAATAACTAAATAAATGACGCATTTTTATTTCTTTATTTATTTTTTAGATGAAGGGATCCAAAATGATACATTTGACTCGAAATACAAGTGATTAGAATATTAATAAAACTAGATTAATTAGAATTTATTTAATTCATTTTTTGAAATAATAATTTAAACTAATTTAATAAATTAAAGCATCAATATCATTTTGAATTAATTGACTAAACTTTTTGAGAAAATGACTAAGTAAGTATTATTTTTAATTAATTGAAAAAGTTTTGACCAACATTTTCTAAAGTTTATTTGAGAAAAATACTTTAACAATTTTAAAAGGAGTAAAATGTGATTAAGTGAAGAGGCGTTAAATAAAATATCTTAAGAATAAAAGGTTTAACTTAATTAGAAAGTATAATTTGATCAACATATTTGATTAATAAAATAAAAAAAATATTAAAAGTTAATCAACACAAAGAAAATAACTTATCTTTTGGGGAATCTAGTTAGGTTAATTGATAATTCTAAAGTTAGAGTTGAATAAAAACACATAAATATAAACTACCTTATTAGACATACATCACTATTATATATACTAATATTATCTTTACTTTCAAACAATTATATATATTACCACTTTTAGTATTTTATACCATATATTAATATATAATTTGAAGATACAATTAGATACCCACATCCCTTAAAACTAGGATTTATTAATTATCTATTTAATTAACTCTTTCACTCCAAATCAACCACTATCTCTTAATTATCCCCTCTCATATTTATCACTCAATTATGTCTCCTTCTTTCTGATTCAAGAATTTCACCGTACAATTTCATTCCAACAATAGTTAATCTACTCTCTTCTTCTCAAGATATCATCACCATGACCGACAAATTCTCGTAAACCCAAATGTTATTATGTATTGTTCATTTATAACGAGATCAAATCAAAGTAACTGCTACAGAGAAAACTTTCAATTCAGAGTTGGTCTTGATTGTTTGTCTCCGAAAGAAATGGATCTTAGTTTTGATTATGTTATGCCACAACACAAAAGGATCAAACGGAGTATTGTAGAGAGTTTTTGTTTGCTGGTGTTCTTCTAAGGCTTTCTTTGGTTACCATGACATGGATGTGGTAGTATCAATATTACTTTGATATAGCCCTTGGAACATGTGTATCCAATAAGTAGTAATCTTAATTAAGACCTGAGTTGTATTTTTAGTAATGGGGTATCTGAACATGTATATGTATCCACCATTAAATTTCGGATACATGATATTTAACAACACGATGATATTAATGATACGATAGATACTCTACAGTCGTGATTTGTTCCTAAATTCATGTGTTTCAACTACATTTCATATTTAGATACACATAATTAAATGTATATTCTTATTACGTATTCGAGATACATGTTTTTGGATATAACTTTTAAAATTTAGATACACATAATTAGATGTATATGCTTCTTCTTTTTGTATATTCGATATTTAGATACACATAATTAGATGTATATGCTTATTATGTATTCGAGATACATGTTTTTGGATATAACATATACAATTGATACTTGATACATCAAATTAATACTA
>JAJOOO010014453.1:0-17468 GCA_029582685.1 Solanum piurae | reverse complement strand
CCAAATGGCTTAGCCCATGAAATATTTTCAAAATCGCCTCCAAGGATTTTAGAAAGCTCAAAAATAGAAAATGGGGGTTAAAGCCCGAAATGGTAGGCAAAAATCCCTCTCAGATGTCTTAAGAGTGAACCCCACTTAAAGTGGGGGTCTCGCTTTTGAAAAGCAGGCTACGCTTAAGTAATCATCGCTAAAGCAAGTTTTGGCTCACTTAAACTAACCCCGCTAAAGTTCTCCCTTTGCTTTAGAGATCATGCCTTGGCTTAAGTGAAGGTCGCTTAAGCAAATGGCCTATCACAAACGCGAAGGGTATATAAATCATGGACCAAAAATATCAGCCAACTCTCAAAACATCAAAAGGATCATCAGGATTTTTTTGAATCTTGTACATACAAATCATGTTTGAAAATTGACTATACTGGACGTTCTTTACAAAATGGAATCATCGAAACACGAATATGAGTTCTCCTTGACTCGAGTTCCGTGTAAGTCATAAGAAACTAATAATAACGTCTAAAAAGGCTAAATCAAGCTCGGGACCTTAGAAAATTCAATCAAGACCTCGCCAAGGCCAAAATCATTTCTCGAATCCAACATTACTTTAATTTTGTATACTTTTAAAAGTTTGAATTAGAGATTTGTTTTCTTGCTAGAAAGAACTTTTTTGGAAAAAAACTAAATGATTGGATATTAGATAAAAGTTAAATAGAATCATCTCGAAATATATTTACTTGTGGTTCCGTTATTATGTTGACCAGCTTATTAGGAAAAATATTAATGTGGTTTAAATGTATATAGTGTCTATAATAAAGTTATCACAAACGTATTTGTTTACTCATTTCCTTCATTGAGTTTTTTGAAATAAAAAGAATATTTTGATTAAAGTATGTACATAATTAAATGTTGAAACAAGGGAACATTTTAAATATTGGTTAGGAATATTGAAATATAAATTTTGATAGTATTTGAATATGCTTAACAAGGGAACATTTTAAATATTGGGTAGGAATATTGAAATATAAATTTTGACTGTATTTGAATATGCTTAAAAATATTTAATTTGATGGTTAGTTTTAAAAAAACAAATATTTTTTAAATCTTAATTGGTGATGTTTGTATGACTGAGGATGTTACATCGCTTGTCGAAGCACATATTTTTTTTTTCATTTTGGATAAACCATATTTAGTTAAAAAATTATGTTGCTTTCAAATCGTGCTTAAATATGTTTTTTTTAATGTCCGATACTCACCAATCTGTCACTCGATTTACATTATATAAATTTCTATATTAGTTTTGAGACAAGTCAATCTGATATAATTGCACAAAACACTTATCAAATTGAGTTCATGTCATATTTTGTTAAACTAGTTTAAATGTAATGATCTATCCTTTCATTTTTAAAAATACCCGCGGCAAAATTCCGGAGTGTAAAATTGGGTTTATCTAGTCGAGTAAATTTGGGATCGACCCACCTTGACGGAAAAAAATATTTATCTTACAAAGGATTATCCAGGAAAGGACTGTCTTGAACCACTTTAGTAGTTCCTTGGATGCTATAGTTCGAACCACTCTAGTGGTCCCTTGGCCATCAAAGCAGCACCCCATAATGGGCCCAATAATTTTCTCCTTTTTTTTTAGTCCATGTTTGAAAAGAGTTGCCTCTTCCTAAAAATGTCCTAGAGTTATATTTAAGAGAAAAACCTTGATAACAGAGAGACAAGGCTCTCAATACACGCATTTCCAAACCTTATATCTCCAAGAAGGGTCAACAGACAAAATTATTTTCAATGACCAATGATTCAATCACAAGGTACCAACAAATTCTTCTATCGACAATAGCATCTTAAGAACTCACAAACTAGATAAAACTGAATTAAGAACCACCTTAATAAGATCCTAAAAATAGGTATTGATAGTTTCTAGAATTACATAATAGAATTAAGAATAAACGACCCAAAAATGGAAGAGATTGCACTCGTCTATCCCACTACGACAAGTCAGCCTCAAACCCAAAAAAATGTAAGAAATGCGGAAAGGAAGAGAGGATAAATAAAGGAGAAAAAAACTTAGTCATTCTAATATAACCCAAAACCTTGTTGTCACGTGTTCAATCCACTGATGTATTAAGACAGAATTGAAAGATTACTACAAGTTTCAAAAGTCTTTATATTTCAAATAAAACAAAGCATAAACATAATGAAAGAATAGGGCCCGCCAGGATGACAAACAACTACCTCTTATAATCCATGTTGAGTCACGGAGAATGGTGAAGAAGACCATCAATCACACGAAACTAGGCTCAGAACCTACATAAGTGTAGAAGAAAGGAGTGAGTACCGAACAACATGGTACTCATCAAGCAACCTACTAATAAAGCAAAATTATTCTAGAATACGAGTACTCCTTTCATCCATACCGAAAAATCCTCAAACTATAACCTGCATAAATCAGTCCAACCTAACAATTTTACAATACACAATTCCCAAGGCTTAACAATCGCAGTTCAACAACCAATAAGTTTCAAGTATGCCAATCACATGTACCAACTTGGTCATTCTCAAGTATCAAGTAGTTCTATCACAAGTGTTCAGTAGATTAATTTTTTGCCAGAACCATTTCTCCTCGGCACTGTATCACTAGCTGGAACCATTTTTCCTACGCCTTTATATTATATCACTTGTTGGAACTATTTCACTTGGTTTTTTATCATATCACTTGACGGAACCATCTGCCTTCAATATAATATCATTGTCAACCAGTTCCCTAGGGCTTTATATCATATCACTAGCCAGAACCATTTTCCTTCGGCTTTATATCATATCTCTTGCCGGAACCATTTCATGTCGGCATGATCATCACATGTATCATCACGGTATAAAGAAATCAATGAAAATAAGAAATTTCACACCATAAGGAAGAGACAACAACTCAAACAATCCAAGTCCACAATAATGCTATCGAAGCATTTCACTAATCAACACATTTAGGGTCCATAACAAGGCAATCACAAAGAATTATGATCAACACATTGCCTCTTTCTTTAATCCCACTTTTATTCATTAAGGTAAATCAAGTGTAATAATTGAACACATCACGTCATTCCCATTACTCTCCAACACACACAATGAATGGAAATAAATGATTCTACTAGTTTGGAATCAAGTAATCAAAATAATATTCCAGAACTAATAATAACACCCAAATCATTCACTTTGATAAAGGGGTCAAATCAACTAAAGAAACCAATTACAAAAATGAAGTTTGAATCCAAAAGATATTTACTTGAATATGTTTCCCAAGACATTTGGAACTTTTTTGTAAAAACCATTTCGAAAAAGGAGTGAAAATTAGTTCACAATCGTCGTTTTAGCTTAGAACTCAAGTTCTTGAAAAACCATGTCATTTGCCAATCAAAATCCAAATTGTCACCCAAGACTACACCTTGAACGTGACCGACACTTGAGAACCATTGATGATCCACAAGTGAACCTTTGGCCTAGCTGGCTACTTAGCTAAAGACTAACTCAAATAGAATTAATCTTTAAAACACAATTAAGCTATTTAATCTCAAAGTACTCAACTGTCTCAAAATATTCTGAATACAATAATAGTTAAAAACAATTTAACAAAGGAATAACGGAAACATACTCAAAACTAACAATTTATGAAGCCTCTATTGTTCAATATGGATTTCAGGAGAAGACCCATAACACGTCAAGCAGCTAACTAAAAGCTAAAAGTTGAGTCCACTTGAATGCAAAGAGGCTCACCAAATGCTAACTGGAAGTGCAAACTGATCTCAACGAAGTGTCTGTTGATGATTTGAACACATGTATTTGCATAATAAATAGATGCAGATCGAATGACATCGGCACATTGAATGTACAAGTACGTAATATAGCCAAAGTGAAACGACTGGATGAAAGGACTGCAATAGATATAAATATATGTTAATTTGAATGTAAAGAAATAAATGAGTGAAATCATTTGAACTTTACAAATACTTACTCATCATTGAACTCAACATATTAAGTGATATGATAAAATACACTTTTAACTCTATTTGGGAGATTCTATAACCAACAACCATCACTATGAGCAACGTAAGGATATAACGTCTTGCACAAGCTATAAAATTGTCATGTATCTTGTCTGAATATAGAACATCTCAACTAAGTGGATTCACCAAAGCTCTGCTCGAAAACAATATTAAGGAGTCATCTAAAAAGTACGATGCATTTTCCATGTCGGCTACATCATTTATGAGGAATGTGAGTTGTCTGAAATCATCCTCATATCAGTGCTCAATAGTACTCCCAATAAATATATACTCATGCTCAAATGTATAATATATGCTCTTTCTCAGTTTTAGGTAATTTCTCAAAATATCCTCTTAATAGAGTGTACTGCTATGGAATATCTCTAAACTCATTAACTCATTAATAAAACAAAATTTCTCTTTTCCAAATTCAAAAACTGATACATTTGAGAATACTTAGTTCTCTTATACTCTTACTCAAATCACTCTTTAAAATCTACTTAAAACTCATCTTTACTTTCTTAAAAATCAATTCAAGACAAAAAAAAAATTGTGTTCAAGGATTGTCAATGATAACTCGGTAATAAATCAATAATAACTCAGTAATAGGTTCATGCTAAATAATATAAATGAACAATCAACTCAAGAATATCAATGCTAGATATAGCAACTTAAAAATCAGGAATATAATTCAGAACTCAACAACGAAACTCACCTCAAGAATGATAAAAACAAAGGATGTAACCCTAGATAATTATTTATTGATAGAAAGTAGATGTAGGGCGTGAGGACGAACTCAGTCCATCACGATGATAGCCTTACATACCTAGAAGAACAAATTACTTGGCGAGATCGGTGAAAATTTGAAGAACGCTCAAACTCTAGCTTTTCTCCTCTAGGAACCTTGCTCTAATGACTTGGAGTGTTAATGAACGTAAAATATCATCTAACACTGCTTTAAACCATAACTTAAAGTGAAAAGGCAGGGTTTAGGTTTAGAATGGGTGGGAAAAGTTTGAAATACCCTTCTTAAAAAGGTGACAAAAACCATTCACGGGGCCATCTACGGTTCGTGGTATGTTCTACAGACCGTAGATCCTATTTTTGGAATTCAACTAAATTTTAAGGATCAAATTTCATTCTACAGTTCCAATCTATAACCTGTAGAAGTTTCTACAGACCGTAGAGGCAATCTATAGAATTTATACTAAAATTTTAGGTTCAATTTTTCATTCTACTGATCCAAACTACGGCCGGTAGAAGCTCCTACGGCTCGTAGAATGGTTTCGTAGGAAGTGGACCCAAAATTTAATTTCTCTAAAGTTTTCTACGAATTCACAGTACTGGTCATCTAAATTTCTACTGCCCGTAGAAGCAAGTAGTAGGAATTGACTCAGGAAACTATGATGTGACATTCTCCGATAAAATAGCCATAACTTTTTACTCTGAACTCGAAATAAGGCAAACTTGGTGGCATTGGAAAGGAGACTCGTAGAAATTCAATTGAATAGGTCATAGGTCACCGAATTATAATTGGCCACGTGTAAAAAATGGTTTTGCAAAACCACCGTTAAAATGTTTGTTCAGAATTTTAATTTTTTATTATTAAAAAATAATGACGTGGCCGAATTATAATTGGTCACGTGTAAAAAATGGTTTTGCAAAACCACCGTTAAAAAATAATGGCATGAATGAGCTTTTTCTTAAACGGTAATGGCATAGATGAACCAAACTTTTAACGGATGGCATAAATGAGCCTTTTCTGAAAGTTCGATGGCATATTTGAGCCTTTTCCCATTTACATAACTAATACATGCATAACTAATACCTGCATAACTAATATCTGCATAACTAATACCTACATAATTAATATCTGCATAACTCTAACCAGTAACCAAACAGCCCCTAAGAGTATTAATATCACTTTGAATAAGATTAAGTGTGTAATAGGTCATTATAATAATTTAAGTGTGTAACTGACTTTTCGGGACAAATCTAGAAAGAAATTTATGTCTTTTTCCCCATATTTGAAAGTGTGAGAGAGAGGGAGTATATGTCTTGAATTCGATAACTCCTAAATTGAGGGTACAATATCTACAAGACAAGTATGTAGAAACAGTCGTACAAAACTCAAAAGAGGTAAACTTCAAAAAATGAAAAAAAAAATCAATTGCATACATAGAAACCGACAGACAATATCTGAGACTTCAATGCAGAATGAAATAGAAATAAAATTCCTCTGTAACAGTTCTCTGATAAAAACTCAATCTTTTCTTTGAGAATCATCATTTTGGCTGACACCCTCTTCTTGAAAATAAGGCAAAAACAGAGAAAAGGTGAAAAAGTTTACAACTTTATTAAGGGTTGAAGAAAAACGTTTTTATTATTGATTCTTGAATTTTACTGTAAGTTTTCGTGTTGGTTTTTGTTTTCTTCTGAATTCTTGTGTTTGAAGGAAAAAGTTGGAATCTTTTTTTATTGGTTCTTGAATTTTACTGCAAGTCTCCATGTGGGATTATGTTTTCATCTGAATTCTTGTGTTTGAAGTTTTGTTTTTGTTTTTTGGCTGGTTTGGTTAATTGTGAGAACATTGGTTTTTTGTGTAACTTTGGTTGTAGTGATACAAGAAATAAAATGGGGTTGATTACTGGGATTCTTATGGGGATGATCTTTGGGGTTGGTTTAATGGCTGCTTGGAAATACATGACGAGTTATCGAAGCACTAAACGAAGTTCAAAGGTATGATTTTGATGAATTATGATTTGTTTGAATGATCATTATCATTTTTCTTTGGTAATTTTGGTGTGCTTTACTATTTTAATGTTTTTGGGATGAATATCATTAGGGGTGGAGTAGTTAATCACGCATTGTTGATTCGGGAATGTTAGTAGCTCAGTTGGTTGGTTAACTACCTGAACTTTTACCTTGTTAGTGAGATTTGATCCCCACCTTGTATAATCAGTGGCGGAGCCAGAAACTTAGCAAAGGGTGTGCAAATTTTCTTGTCAAGGGTGTACAAAATTAAATATACACTCATAATAGCTAACATTTAATCTGTGTACATCATATAATTTTTCGACAAAGGGTGTGAAGCGGACCACGCTTCGCCACTTAAGGTGGCTCTACCCCTGGCTTGTAATCCCCTTCCCCCTATCTCTGTTTTTTTTTTTTCGCAGAAGGCATTGTTGACTCTTGTTTATAATTTGTTTAATTATAGAATTGCAATGGCTAATTTAAGTTGCATTGAGCGGAATTGTTATGAAAGGTTTCGTATAGCCGACTCCAGCTCCAAATCCAACTTTGTTGTTGGAGGAGAAATGCTTTATAAATTTTCTCAATGTGAAATGGAGAAGCTCCACTTTGTTTACTCCCTCAGTTTCACTTGTTTGTCTTACTTTCCTATTTAGTTTGTTTCAAGAGAATGTCTCTTTTTTTTTTGCAACTCTTTAGTTTTAACTTTTCACCTGATATGTTTAAGACCACATGATTGAAAGACATTTTGGTACATTTTTGCATATCTTTAGTTTTAAAACGACAAGATTCGAAAATCTTCTTTATTTTCTTGAACTTCATGCCAAGACAAAAACCGGACAAATAAATTGAAAAACGGAGGGAGTATTTATTCTGATTGGTAAAATAAAACTACTATTTCTGAAGATGAAGCAGCTAGGAAGAATTGCGGAGATAAAACTGTTTTCCTTCTGCTGCCTCTGTGATAGTTTTGCTGCTTTGTTCTCTGCCTTATGTAAGTTTCTCCTCAGTTCGCTAAGTTTCTCTTAAATTTGCTACGAGAGTAGGAACTAGTCACTGGTTGTTTTCATACTAGTATATTGATTTACAAGGTTCTCTTTATCATGCTTGTATTACGATGCATCCTTTATATTTCAGAAGTGGTGCAGCTGCTTTTCCTTTCTGAAAGACTGATTTTCATCTCATCTTTTCATTGTATTTGCTCCTTTGACAGGCAGTGGAGGTTAATCTAATGAGCTCCCTCAGTAGGGACGATTTAAAGAAAATGTGTGGCGATAAATTTCCTGAATGGATATCATTCCCAGTTTATGAACAGGTTGTGGGATTCAATTGTTTGTTTTTACCTTCATATGTATAGTCTTTAAAACTCGCATTGTTGTTCTGTCTTTCAATAGAATACTTGATCCAACAAACTGACTTTGACTGAAACCGTTCTATAGAAAATGTACTTACTTTTGAACGGAATATTTATGATGGGAAGTTTATGTTAGCATGAATAAATGGTTTCAATATCACGGGAAGAACTCTCAGAATTAATCGGCTAGCTTAATGTATATTTTGGATCGGATTTATGACTGTTACTTGATGAGTTAGAACAAAAAATACATTGCTAAGTGGTGATCAATGCAAGGAGAGAAGATTTACTATTTAGGGAGCTATATGCCGTTTTCCCTTTGTTTTCTGTTTAGCCGCGGGGTTGGTGAGGGTTGTTATACTTAAACGGGTAGTCACAAATTGCGACGGGAAGCTACACAACTGTAGTACCTGAACTTAGTGATAGGACAGAAAAATATCTGATATATATGTGAGTCTTTGAAGCTACGAATTATCTGGTGTTTTTACATGTTTCCTTATGAAATCCAGGGAAATAAACTAGCATAGTGTACATTGCTAATGTTACATGTGTGTCGCTAACACTACTCTGAAGAAGAAAGGAACATGAAAACTTTTGAAAGGGGATGAACATGAATCTGTACTGCCTAGGCTTGTCGTTTATTCTTACTAGACTCTGTGGCATAGATGATTAGGTGTCTTATGTGGAGAACCATATCTTTGTGTAGGCTCTCTACTTTTTGGTATTGCTTTGTCAACAGGGTATTTTCCTCATGGCATCAATAAAACATTACTTTCTTAAAAGAATATTTGTCTCATGCTGTCTCGCGCTGCAGGTCAAATGGTTGAACAAACAATTGAGCAAACTTTGGCCATTTGTTGCTGAGGTAAGCTTTTGGCTCTTGCCTTGTGTAATCATGTCTTGGTAACTTTATCATCATCTGAATTTTGTACTATGAACTTCTCAGTAAGCCGTGTTAAATTCCTTAATAAGGCTTCAATGCTTGCGAGTGGCTCATAGTTAAAAATAAGCCTGGAAATTTGGTCAACTGTACAGTGGAGATGGATGATTCTTTTTATAGATTTGAGAGAAGGGGGTTTTTGGTTACAGATTTCGTTCGATGTACTGCTTGACACTATTAAGTTGCATAGTTTCTTTCCTATATTGCATCAGATATGGCGGTTGCTCGGCATGAATAATTTAGACAATGAAGTTCACATTCTTCATGTGCAAACACTTGTATCAACGCCAATTATTCAGTTAGAGCAGTAATATTTGTAGTTTCATTAGTGTGGTTGAACGAAGTTTCTCCTTTCCAAATGCCATGTAGTGAAGTCATTAATTTTATCTCTTAAATGTTGGCTATGCAGGCAGCTGAGGCTATAATAAAAGAATCTGTTGAACCTCTTTTAGAAGACTATCGACCTCCTGGGATTACTTCATTGAAGTTCAGTAAATTGTCCTTGGGAACTGTGTCACCTAAAATTGAAGGTAGCAACATAAATAGTCATTATTACCGATCACCCAAAAAATGAACTGTTTCATTATTCTGCTTTTTGCTTTATCATTATACTTTGTACTGGATTACCTATTAGCACATTCTTAGTTCTTCTAAAAAATGTATGTCATCATTGCTAATCATTTTGTACTTTGGTACTACATATGAATTGTTTCGTATTTGTTGAACAGTTTGGTGACTTGATCGGAGACAAAGTGCTAAATTCATAAGTTTTTGCAGCCTATTTTCTGCGATCAATTCGCAATACATAAGTACATTAAATTAGCTAGTTTTCTGCATAATCACTCTGGTCCAATTCTCATTAGACCTGGTTGCATTATTCCCAATATAGTTTCTCTGTTTACATTTTGGAAAAGAAAGTCAGTTTGCCTTTTTGAGTTCGCTGCTGCTACTGTCTAGTTTTCGAGCTTTGAGATTCATCTGAATCTTCTTCAGTTTATTTATACTGATGATTTGATTCCAAAACAGTGTAGTTAGCCATCATCTTATGCCGGAAACCATTAAGATATACAAGATGATTGATTTTTAAGGACTTCACTTTTATAGATAATGTTGAGTCCCACATTGGTAAGATGAGGATTAGTTGGTCACTTTATATGGTCTGAGACAACCCTCACCTCTTGAGTTCTTTTGTTAATGGTTTGACAAGTCACCTGAATGAACACGGACACTCAAGAAGCAAATCATGGATTTTCTAATACTATTGTTTCGGGGTTAATGTTTTGGCAAATATTTAGTAATCATGGGGTTGTGACTAGGCCAAAATTGAGAGCGGGAGACAAATAAAGAGTGAGCCAATTTCTATATCTATGATGCCTATCTTTGTAGCACACAGTTGACCAAGAGATAGAAAATAATTTTGACATGACATACTTCATGTCAGTGGAAACAAAGTAATCCACATAGAGCTTATCTCTCGTCATTATAGTGTTGCATCCCCGATAAGACATTTAATGATTTGGTTTCAATTGCATGTGTTAGATTCCTTAATTAGTTGTATTATTTCACTCAGCATTTTAGCCTTCTTTTTTGGGGGATAAATGCAGGTATTCGTGTTCAAAAATTTAAAAAAGATCAAATTACTATGGATATTGATCTTCGATGGGGTGGTGATCCCAATATCGTTTTAGGTGTGCAAGCTGCAATGGTTGCTTCTATACCCATTCAGGTAGGTGTCTAATCTCTTTCACCTGTCGTCAGATCCAAAGAGAAAAAAAAGAGCAAATCTTTCACCTCTCCATGTTCCTCTGACTAGTGAGTTATATGGAGAAAGAGAGTTATACTAACCATTGTCCATCGCAAATTGGTTGCAGTTAAAAGATCTTCAGGTCTACACAATTGTTCGTGTTATCTTCCAACTAGCTGAAGAAATTCCTTGCATCTCTGCCGTTGTTGTTGCTTTACTCTCTGAGGTATAGCCTAACTCTATTGCTGAATGTGCTTCTTCTAGTCTTAGATCCCTTTAAATTGTGGTCCTTTTAATACTTAACACCCTTTCCCTCTCCCTCCTTTCTCCCCCAAACGAAAGAGAGAGAGACTGGGAGAGGGTGTGGTTCGTCTTGATATTGGTTTTATCAGCTTTTGGTGTTTCGTTAGACTGTGTGTTGATAAAACAACATCTTGGTTGAGAGAAATGAGTACCTCCTTGGCTAAAGCATGTGGAATCATTTGTCGATAGGCTATAGTAAAAGTAAATGTTGTGTGAACACTTCATCTAACATTTGTCATAGGCTATACCCTATAGTCATAATATACTTCTTGAATATTATATTATGCTGCAAAAATGTTTCTCCCTCTTTCTTATGCAATTCTATGGGAACTAATTTTTGTGTAGTGGTAGAACTGATCGCATAAAATCTACGGAAAAAGGTAAAAAAAAAATGCCCTTAAATTATGTGGAAATTCACTATATTTGTCCTCCGTTAATAGTTGGGTTTAATTATGCCCTTGTCGTAACTTTATTGGGTAAAAAAATGCCCCTATTTGACACAAAACTTAAGCGAGAACACATTTGGTCGAATTTAGTTCCTGACTGAAATTATGCAACAACTTGTGAAGTTGCATTTACGAAGCAACTTGATTGAATTGTAATGAATTTTTTTCACCAATTTAAGGCATCACATATAGCATATTCTAGCCATTTTTCAGCAACTTACCATTTTTTACAATTTAAATTAGAAATTCTAGGTAAAAATACAACAACCATAGTCATAAAACAGAAAACTCACTACATTGATTCAAATCGCAAAATATCTTTACATTCTCTTAAACCCCTGAATGTCATAGATTCCATCAACCCGCAAAATAAAGAGAGATTCATGGAAGGACAGGTGGATGAGCAATGTTATGGTTGTCCCTACTTTTTCTGAAAAACAAGATTAAAGCACGAGAACTTAAATTTAAATGACTTGTCCCCCACAAACGAAAAGTTTATTAAAAGTCTGCAGGGAAAATTGATGGAATCTAAAGACGATTTCTGGTTTGAAGCATATGTGTATAATTGTATTTCTGATTTGATGAAATTTTATGGTATTTGGTCATTTGATCGAATGTAAAGATACTTTGTGGTTTGAAGTAATGTAGTGAATTTTTTTAATTTTATGACATCATGGTGGTTGTATCTTTACCTAGATATTGTTATTTAAATTGCATAAAATGACATGTTAAGTTACTTAAAAATTGCTCAAAATGTGCTCTATGTGATGCCTTAAATTGGTGGGAAAATTCATTACAATTCAATTAAGTAACTTCACAAATGCATCTTTACAAGTGAGTTCATAATTGTAGTTGGAACTAATTAATTAGACAAATTACGCCCTTATACTATGCGTGTAGGTCCAAATATGCTCTCGTTTATGTTTTGGGCTCAATAAAGAGAATTATTGAGTTCTCTTGCTTTCATAACATAACATGTGCTACCAATTAAGTTCTCATTTTCTCGTGATCACTTTCTTATGTATGTTTATGTAACTGACTCTTTGTTTGTTTTTTCAGCCAAAGCCAAGAATTGATTATACTTTGAAGGCTGTTGGTGGTAGTTTAACAGCTCTTCCTGGAATTTCGGATATGATTGATGTAAGTGTTAAAAACTTATTCTCTTGCTGGACATTTCTTACTCGAATATTTTCTCCGTAGACTGACTCTGATCTCTTTCTCATTGAAAGGACACAGTAAACTCGATTGTTACAGATATGCTAGAATGGCCCCATAGAATTGTCGTTCCAATTGGCGTAGGTGTGGATACTAGGTATATTCAGTTTTAAAAGTATTTTAGTCGTTGATAATGTTAATGATTTTTTAGTGGTGGATAAGTGACAGCTGCATTTTGTACCCTCTCTTGGTACAGTCTGTTATTACCTTCGAAGTTATATTGTTATTAGAATTGTCAGCATTCAACACTCGGTTAAGTGTTTAACCGAGTTTAAACACTTAAATATAATAGAAATCTTTGGTGTCATTCTCCCTTCCTTTGGTCCTGTGTCACTTCAATTTGAAACCAATACTATTATTTGTCTCTGTTCCATCAGTGTTGTCTTCTCGATGGGAACGATAACTCTGTCTTGTAACATGTCTTTATTATATTTTTCATTTTTATGTGACGTTATTTGTGTGTTTCATGCAGTGATTTGGAGCTTAAGCCTCAGGGAAAGCTTATAGTGACCGTAGTCAGGGCTAATAGCTTAAAGAATCATGAAATGATTGGAAAATCTGATCCGTATGCAGTTGTATATATTCGCCCACTATTTAAGCTGAAGACAAAAACCATCAACAACAACCTAAATCCGGTTTGGGACCAGACGTTTGAGTTGATTGCAGAAGACAAGGAGACTCAATCTCTTATCCTAGAGGTCTAATTTCTGTACATTTCAGCCTCTATCTGTACGGGTTTCCATAATCGTATCCATGATCATTTTGAACAGGTATTTGATAAAGACGTTGGACAAGATCAGCGAATGGGGGTTACAAAGTTGCCTCTGAATGAGCTGGTAGCGGAGACTCCGAAGGAAATCGAATTAAGGTTACTGCCAAAACTTGACATGCTTAGAGTCAAAGATAAGAAAGATAGGGGAACTATCACAGTGAAGGTACATGACAAAGTCTACATGCTGCGTTATTGAAGTTTCATCATAGTATTATGCTCTTACGTATTGATTGCTGTCCGGGAATTGGCAGGTATTGTATCATGAGTTCAACAAAGAAGAGCAGTTGGCTGCTCTGGAGACAGAGAAGCAGATCCTAGAAGAAAGAAAGAGGTTGAAGGCAGAAGGTGTCATCGGGAGCACTATGGATGCCCTTGACGGAGCAGCATCACTCGTGGGTTCAGGTGTTGGCATGGTAGGCACAGGCCTTGGTGCAGGAGTAGGTCTTGTCGGAACAGGGCTAGGTGCAGGTGCAGGGATAGTAGGTAGTGGCCTTGGAGCTGTTGGAAGTGGCCTAAGCAAAGCGGGTAAGTTTATGGGGAAGACTCTCACGGGGCAATCGAGCCAATCAAGGAAGAAGAGTGGTTCCCATACTCGAGTAAACTCTGTTCAAGAAAATGGAGGTGCAAAGCCACTCTAGACTCTGCCTTTGTGATGTTGGCTAGTTTTGTGAAGTCGAAACTATCTCGTGTTTGTAAACTTGTAGGATCTAGATCAGATTTAAGCATGGCGTTTATCGATGCAAAGAGTGTACTGTTCTGGGAAATGGAATTAAGGTGTTCATAAGTAGGTGAAAGCTATGCAAATGTGCACATTTTATAGGCCTAACGTCTTTTGCGCTCCGTTTACCCGCAAAAATAAGAGGAGGTTTAATGGACTTTGAGCTTCTAAATGAAGCCCTTACAGGTCGTTTGTTTATTTCATCTTTTTATCTTGCATAAATAATACATAGATTCCTTTATGTAGGATTGTAAGCTTGTAACCGACCATCGTACTTGGTTATGCTGATTTTAATACATATATGTAGTTCACTTTCTAACTAGCAATCAAATGACCCTTCGGTGAATAAAGGCAAAAAGTAAACATTTTGCAAACCTTAGGGGCAACTATGGATTTTCTTTCATATTTTTTTATGGCTCCATTAGTAAAAAGGGGTGAAAATAAATTATTTCATAAATTACAGGGCAAATGTGTGCTAAAAGAGTAGCGGTAGGGGTATTAGTGAGTCAAATTTTTAACGGAGGATAAATATACACCTTTTCGCGAAGTACAGATAAATATATTTGTTTTGTTTGGCTATCATTATGAGGAAATTGGGTAACACTACAAAACCTGTTTTCACTATTTGACAGTTTTTCATTTCAAATTTTTCCCCATTTTTTTATTTTTACAAAAAGCATTATTTCTTTTTTAGCTAGAATTCAAAATGTTAACAAGTCAAAACTCATTTGTTTTAGTTAACATAATTGCATACAATTGTATATGAGCTGCATGTAAATTGTAGGTTTTTTACTGGATTCTATATATATTAGTTTCTCGATACATACATTACCTCATGTGTATATTAAATTATGTATATGTGAACTTTGAACAACTCAACGGCTGCAAATTTCACTTGAGTTTGTTAAGAAGGGGAAGAGTAGAAAATTTGTAGCCTAAAAAAGAGAGGAACCCCCTTTATTATAGTGCAATAAAGGGTAGTATGAATAAGTGTTTGTTGTGTGCCTTGTCAGAAAAGTCACAACTAATCGAAAAGTCATAACTGTTCCAAAAAGTCGCAATTTTTCAATGTGAAAAGGTGTCTGCTTTTAATATAACCCTTTATATATAAAAAATGTGTTCGGTATAAAACAAAAAATTAAAAACAATATCGAAAGAATTTATATATAATCTAGCAATATAGTATGAATTTCCACAAATATAATGTTGTATCATATTATACATTAGGAATATTTAGGATAAGTAACGTAATATTTTATGTTAGATTATATATTTTCGAAAATTTAAAAGTTTGTTCATAAAGCACATTTAATGAATGCATTTTATTCCTTCCCATAGCATCTCTTCGTTTTTGCTGCTTCTTTTTTTTTTAGTCTACAAAGGGACTTTTCTTTATTATCAACTCTAAAAATTATACTTCCTCTATTTCATATTAACTGATTTTTGAAGGTAATGCACATATATTAAGAAATCAAGGATAAATTCGAATCATATTTTCCTCTATTATCCTTTTATTTATTCTTAAGTCGTTACTCAAAAAGGTTTGGATTTTGACTATAATACTCCATGTCCCTTTTTATTTGTTCAATTTTGACTTTTTACTTGTTATTTTTGACAAATCAAGAAAAGACAATATTTTTTCTTTATTATACCCTCAATTTATTTAGAAAGTTGATGTTTTTGAAAAAGATGGAACCTTTTTAATGAGTAAATTGATTTTGAAATTCTATCAATTAATAGAGGTAAAATGGTAAACTCACTATGTCAATTATTATTATTTTCAGGTTTACCCATTTTTTAATGAGTATATTGGAGTATAACATGTAAAGTGTAGTTTAACTCCTAGAAAATTACAAAACTTCATTAAAGAAAAGGGTAAACCTGTAAAAAAAATCAAACATTTCTCTTGAACTTTGAACAATTTAATTACTTCCTCTATTCAATAATAGTTGTCCATTATTGATTTGGCACACACTTAAGAAACTATAAATAAAAGGATAATTTTACTATATCACCATTTGAATATAATAAATACAATGTCTTGAAAAATGTAATAGGAAAATGAATATAATTAATGATAAGGATAAATTATGAACTAAGTGTAAAATTATCCATGGATTTCATAAATTGGACAATTATTGTCGGACATCTATTTTTAGTATAGTGGACAAGTATTGTTGGACGGGAGGAGTATTTTGAATAATGATAACAACCCTCTGTCCCAATTTATGTGACACATTTCGGATTTCGAGATTCAAACAAGTCTATCTTTGACCGTAAATTTTTCCTATATCTTTTAAATATTTTGAATTATCAATTATTGAGACTTATAATACTTTTTATGTAGTTTACAAATATATAAATTTCATTTTAAAAAGTTTGAAAATTTCATAAACAAATTCTCGGTCAAACTTAAACTTTTTGACTCTCGAAAAGCGAAATGTATCACATAAATTGGGACACGTGGAATAGTTAATATGGAATATAGGGAATAATACCTTTTATACACTCCGTTTGTCCACTTTTAATTGTCATGTTGCGCTTTTTGAAAGTCAATTTGATTAGTTTTCAAAGTTAAATTAGCTTACATTAATTCGATATTTTTGAACAAAAAAATTAGATATTCAAAAACTATACGAAAAGTACTATAAATTGCATTTTTTTGCATATCAATATGATAAAAAAAAATACATCGTAAAATGTTAGTCAAAGTTCTTATCATTTGACTCTAAAAAAATCATGACAATTAAAAGTGGACGGAGGAAGTAACTAACTTGTCTGTGTATATAATATAACTACCTTTTTATCCAAAAAAATCTAAAAATTATATAGTAATAGTGTTTGTTGAAGGGAAAACCTGTCATCTCAACTTTTGAGTGTAAATTTGTAATTTAAACTTTGGTTTACAATGCTCTCCTTTTAATATAGGCATAATACATAAATTGGACCCTAAACTTGGCTTCAAATTTTAAGTATGACCTTTAACTTTCAAAGTGCACAAGTAGGCACCTTAACTTGTATAAAGTTGAACAAATAGACACACATGCCCTACATGGCATCCTACATGTCATTTTTTGTCCTACGTGGTGTCCTACGTGGATTGTGCCATGTAGGACTCGTATGTTTACTTGTTTAAGAATTGGATAGTTGAAGTGCCTACTTGTGCACTTTGAAAGTTAGAGGTCATA
>JAJOOO010014452.1:0-44774 GCA_029582685.1 Solanum piurae | reverse complement strand
TGAAATACTTCACTTAGATAATATTTCATTATTTTTTCTATTAAAATGGTCCTGACCGTAAAATAGTTCAAATTTTGCAAATCAAGTTAAGGTAAAACGTTTTAGCCAAATAGTTAATTGTCGGATAACCACATTAGTGGATATTCTAGGTGCTTTAAAAACCTTCCTAGAATATTAATAAGAACCTCGAACCCCCTTTTAAATATTTTCAATTGATTTCATGTTTTAATCTATTGAAAATCAGTTTTCTTGATTTTTCTTAAAAATTAAGTGGCGACTCTAAACCAGTCTAAATACATTTTCTTAAATAAAACAATTAGTATAACCATCTCATGTTTAGCACCTTATGATTTAGAGATTAGTCTTGAAAACACTAAGAGCAAGTGATTTGAATTAGAAGTTTGTAAGAGAAGTTGTATACTGTAGTGGGAGCTATGAGTTGTAGTAATTGAAGTGTAGTAATCAGAAAGGAAAGAATAGTTGAGAAGTGTCGCTAAAATTAAAAGCTACTATTCATATCACTCAAGGCATAGTATTCATATTTTTTGTGTCCATATATCCTTGCTTTATGTCAAATAGCTTCAGATAGAGCGTGACTATGTTCAAATTCATATCGTTCGCAACTTATGTGCTATAGAGAGTTCCAAAATCTTAGTATGAATCAACTCCTCTTATATTAGTAGGCAAGCATAAAATTTAGAAGGATAGTAAGAGTAACTCCTCTCATTTCCATCCTCAGTTTAACTATCATTCGAGGACGAATGATCCCAAGAGGGAGATATTGTAACACCCCAAACTTTTTTAAAGTTAAGACCAAACTATTCTTTATTTGCATTTAAAATCATATTGGGTGAGTCTGAAATAGCTCATATGTATAAAGGTAATTTCTTTGAAGTTCAAATGGATTTGGATATGACTTAAGGTCACAAGAACCCCCTTGCACAAAGTTGAGTTGAAAGGTTCTTTACTAATTAAAGTTTTGACATAAGATTCTACTTAGGTCCACTTCAAATGATCATATATCCCAGAACATAATCAATTATTCTTCCCATTACCTATTAGTTTGAAGGTCTTTGAGTCCTCTTTCCAACACCACTAAGTTTGCCTTATTTCGAGTTCGGAGGAAAAAGTTATGGCCACTTTACAAAGATTGCCATATCAGAGTTTTCTGATTCTGTGAACGATGGATCCAACCTTTGGGAAATAGGTTGAACTACAACCCTTCCTGTCAAGTTGTTGATAAAGTAATGGGAGTCAATTTTTGGGATCCAATTCGTATGGATCAATTCTGTGGGCCGTAAGAACTACTGTGGGACGTCGTTTGGATCTGTAAATGGACTTTTTAGCCTTAAAAATCAATATAAATTCCACATATGGGATCTACAGTGCAGGTCAAACCACGAACTAGATAGTCCCATGGACATTTTTCGTCAACTTTTAAAGAGGGGTAATTCAGTCTTTTCCCACCCCTTCTAAGCCTAACCATGGCCCTTTTTCACCTAATTAAGGGTCTAAACAATATTAAAACATAATTTACATTCTTTAACTCTTCAAAGACTTAGAGCAAAGCTAGGGTTTTCCAATGTTCTTCAAATTTCATCAATTTTTCCAAGAACTTTGTTTTTCCCATGTACGTAAGGCTATTATAGTGATGTAATGAGTTCTTCCTCACGCCCTACATCTAATTTCTATCAGTAAAGAATAATCTAGGGTTACATCCTTAGTTTTGATAATTCTTTAGATGAGTTTGTTGTTGAGTTCTGAGTTGCTATTCCTAATTTTTGAGTTGCTATATATTATGCATAGAGATTCTTCAGTTTATTTCTCATGTCTATTTTTTAGCATGAACCCTATTATTTGAGTATTCATTGAGTTAATGATGAGAATCTTTTTAACTGAACAATTATCTTAAATTGATTTTTCGAGAAAGTAAAGAGGAGTTTTGAGAAAAGTTTAAAGAGACATTTTGAGTAAAGTTTAAGAGAATTATTGATTTCCAAATTTTGTCATTTTTACATTGAGAAAAGTGAAACTTCGATTTCTAAACGAGTAATGAGTTCAGAGTTATTTTAGAGCATTTACCTCTTTTAAGAGGATATTTTGAGCAATTGCCTCAAATTGAGAAATAGTATGTTTTATACATTTGAGCATATGTACATATTTATTGGGAGTAGTATTGCACCAATATGGGGATGAGTTCAGACAACTCACATTCCTCATAAACCATGTAGCCAATATGGGTAAAGGATCATACTTTTTAGATAACTCCGTATTGGTTTTTGGAAAAGCTTTAGTGGATCCACTTAGTTGAGTTGTTCTATACTCCGACAAGGTATAGGACAGTTCTGGCAGCGTGGGCGAGACATCGTATCATCACATAGATCATAGTGATGGTTGTTGGTTAGAGAATCTCCCAAATAAGAGTAATGTCACGACTCAGACCGTCGTGATTGGCACCCACGCTAACCCTCCAGTGGGAGAACCATTAATACTAATTAGATAACCCAAGAACTAAATATTTAAAGATACGGAAGCAGGTTTAAATGCAGAATTAAGGTAGAGTTCCCATAAACTCCAAAAGTTTGACAATCATTACTAAAACCCTGCGGAATTATTCCCTAGAACCTGAAAGATAATGTACCAAAACTCTAAAATTCAACAATTCTAAGGAAAGAGGGCGCAGCCCCGAAACTAAACAAACGAATATCTAACTAGAAAGTTCGAGTGTAAAAAGAGTGGACTAAAACATACAGAACTCATGGCAGCCTGGAAGAATCTAGCTCACCCGTGGATTCGATTGATCACTGATCTTCTAAATGAGGTCTGTGAGTAGCCGCCTGAAGATGCCTTGTACTCAACAAAGAAAGAGCAAGTGCAGTATCAATACACAACCACAATGTATTGGTAGAATCATGCAGCTATCCCAGTAAGTTAAACATATACAAGCAGTCACAACATAGTAAACACTCATATACCGAAAATATACAATATCAATTATCATTTCAGGAACAATGTACCATTCCCCATTTTTAATATCAAGTAATTACACATATATGACAAGTCAATGGTCCTTTCAGGGAACCCATACCCAAACTGTTAGTGTACTGGAACTTGGTACCCGATTTCAATTAGTGTGCCAGACGTGACACACGATCCCATACATGCGCCGAAACGTGGCACCCGATCAAAGTTAGGGTGTTGGAACGTAACACCCAATCCATTCAACAAGCCACAATCACAATCAGAATGTACATTCTCATAATCATACAATCAAGTGTTGATTCATGGCATACAATCGTTAGTTTATACTCATTTGCATTTGATGATCAATAGTGCAACATTTGCATACATACATGCATTACAATGAAGCAAATACTCACATACATTGCACAAACATGAAATCAATCATCACCTACCTCAAAAACAAGTTTGAATCCTCCTAAGATAGTTGATTCTTCCCTTTCCAGATTCTTTCTGCTTGTTCTAGGTCTACAAACAAACAATTCAATACGAGGATCAATAATTAAGGTCTAATTTACGCGGATTATGACAAACCCAATAACCCAAGACCCAAATTATGATCCTAAGGTGCAACTAGGGGTTTTTACCACTATCCAAATCAGTTCAAAACCCTCCCCCAACAATCTCTAACCAAGGATCTAAGTTCTACGGATCGAAAAATGGATTAGGGGAGTAAATTCCTTACCATTAGCACCAAAAGTCATGGAAAACGGTCAACAAATCACATGGGGTCATCTCATAGCTCTCAAGAATGAAACCTGCAGAAAATAATGTTTTTAGGGTTTAATTTTGACTTAAATCATGACTGGCCCGCTATGGTGGCCCTCATCCCGCCCCAGCGGCCCTGCCCTGGCGGGAATAATCCCGCCCTGGGGGCCTGCACGGAAACAATGAGTCGAATTAAAAGTTTCAAACCCCCATTTCACAAAACACCTTCATCCTATGACACTTAGAAACTACATGTTCATGATAAGATCAGTTTTGAGAGTTCTACTCGCCCGAATTCAATTCCATAAAGTCGTACGGGTTCCTTAACGTCTTAACTATCCACTCATGCGATCAAATTTATTATTAGATCTCTCATTTGATACCATATTTGCCTAGACCTAACTGACTCCAATTTCGTCCAAATCTGGGCTAGGCTAGGAATTTTCAAGTTACTACGAAAAGTTTTTTTGGCCCAAAATTTTTCTCCGATGGCTTTTCTATAACGACGGGAATAGGTCGTTACAAGTAAAGAGTAATTTATTGTATTTTTATATACATCCTTGAGTTAGCATCTTTTATTTATGAAGCTTTAAATATTTCATCTCTTGTCATTGCTTGTACTAAATTGAGTATTTTTCCAGTCTTATAAGTTCAATTATTTATTCATTCAGCTTTATTATATACTCGTACATTCAATGTACTGATGTCATTCGACCTGTATCTTTCCATGATGCAAATACATGTGTTCAAGAGCATTAACAAGTGCTTCATTGAGATCACTTTCCACTCAAATTAGCTTTTGATGAGCCTCCTTGAATTCTGGAGGACTCCACTTTAATTTTCAGTTTAGTCATTTTAGGGTGTCGTGGGTCTTGTCCGGCATTCATGTTGAACAATAGAGGCTTCATAGTTAGATAGAGTTGAGGATTCTTTCAGTATGTACTTTTCCTTGAGATGCTTTTGCAAACTATTATACTTGTGTTATTGAGTATTTTACAGACATTTTGAGTTGATTATTTACTTTGAGTTTAAATGTTAAAAACTTCTATTTTAAGCCTTTTATTTCTTGAGTGAGTTTTCTGCTAAGTAGTCAACCAGGCCAAGAGTTTTCTTGGGGACCAACAATGGTTCTCGAATGCTAGTCACGTCAAGGGTGTAGGCTCGGGGTGTGACACACGATCTCTCAACTCCCTCTCTATTTGGAGCTTTTGTCAGTAGATCCATTATATTATCCTTTGACTTCATATAGTTAATTGTAATAATTCCGCTAGAGAGTAGTTCTCTTACGATATTATATCTACATCTTATAGTATGGTGAGACTTTTCGTTAGACATCATGATTCCTTCACTACCTATTATAACTTGACTATCATAAAGTATGCATACTGGTGCCAAATGTTTGGGTCAAAAAGAAATATCTTCTGACAAATTCTGGAGTCATTCAACTTCTTTACCTGCCTTGTCTAGAGCGATATTAAACTCAGATTCCATTGTAGACCGAGCAATACATGTCTATTTGGAAGATTTTCCAAACTGCTCTTTTACAAAGAGTAAATACATACCCACTTGTGGATTATACTTCATTTGACCCGGTGATCCAATTTGCATCACTATATCCTTTCAATACTGCTGGATATGTGTTATAGTGAAAAACTTAGTTTTGAGTATGTTTTAAATAACCTAAAACTCGTTTCAGTTGATGAGAATTAGGGTCATAAGGAACCTCTAGCGCTAGTTCGAGTTCAAAGAATCTCTACCGATTAAGTTATTTTTGCATAAGATAATTGAATGATCAACTTCAAATGAAAATATCTCTTAGAATATAAAGTGTTATGAGTTTCATTACTAAAGGTCTTTGAGTCTTTTTCCAATGCCACTGACCATTTGTAAATAAGAGTCCGGAGTAAAATGTTATGATCATTGTACCAAAGATGCTCCAATCTAAAAAGTTTGTCCACATGAGTCACAATAGGATTCATACTTTGATTGTAGGACTCGTACTGAGACCCACAAAAAACTTTAGTGAGTCCAAAAATTTGACCCAAGCAACCACGAGTCATACTAAAACTTGTGGTATCAATGTAGGTCTCAATCATAATTAACCCAGAAACATTTATATCTCATGTATGGGAGTCAAGTATAGAAAATTATGTATCTTTTTATCTTACTCGCAAATTTGTGTCGGAGAACACATCCTACTCCCTTAATCTATGTTCTATCTTTAACTTTTCTCACTCGAGTTACAATATACAATTAACTTTCCTCCCTCGAGTTCCCTTAAAGATTATCCAATTATCATATCGGTCGCAAAACAATAGTATAATAACCATAAGATTGAGAAAACAAATTTATGTTAGAAAAAACTCCATGTAGAAAAAAACTGCATTTAAACAACAAGAAAAGATATGCAAAATCATCGGCACATTTTTTCTTCAAAAACAAACAAACAAACTCCACAACTGAGCATATTTCTGCCCTTCAACTTAAAGTTGTCATAAAATTGGGCCAATTCATGTAACCATTGAAAATGTTGACCAAATTATGTAAAACAACTTTATTGGCTGTACAAGGGTGTAATTATTGAATATGCTAATATCACTGGTCATATGATATGTCCCGATCCTAATTTCTCTTATGATGCATATTTATTATTTATTAAGATAATTACCTTTTTCTAAACAAAATAACATGGTTGGGACATGGGGTCAACCTAAAATTATGTATTTTATTATTTTTCAAATAGGATAAATGGAGACAAATATTTTTGTCTACCAAAATACTTCCATTTTTAGCAGATTCACATGGAGGGTAAGCATATCTTTTTTTTTTTTTTGAGAGGGATATATAAAATAAAATCGTAATTGTGAGTCCAATGTTGTTTCTACTTGTATAAACACGTCTTAATGTATTCATTTTAAGTGATATTTTACCAAAAAAGAACTTACCAAATTGATGTGTACTATATGTTCAAATTACAGATAGGAGTGTCTTATAGTGCTTAAGGTAAATTAATAACTTTATGAATCTAAATCCATTAAGTCTATGAAAGATATAACATAGTATTCATTAAAAACAAATAAAGTAAAAAATTTATATTATTACCAACAATAAATATATTGTACAGATAATCCAGATTCACAACATATATTGCTTTCACATACAATTATCATATATAATAAGTTTTTTCATCTCAACCATAGGAAAAGGGAGGGAAAAGATATTTTTTTTAAAATTTTTTTTTGAAAATGTAAGAGAGTTTCAACTACATTGAACATTTTGAGAAATGTTTTTCATGTGCAGTTTCTGATATTTCACCTCATCCAATTCTTGAATTCTATAGAGTCTTGGAGAGAGATAAAATCAAGGATTGAGAATGTTGATTTGATAGATGATGCACAATATAAGCTACAATCAGTTGGACAAAAGTATCAATGGAGAGAGATTTTCACATCCTTTGCAATGTTAAAGGTAAGATAATTTATAATTTATTGTTTTATTGGCTTCATGATAAATAATTTATACATATAAAGTGTATTTTAAAATGTATATAAAATTTGTGCCAAAGTTGAATGGTTCTATCGAACCCATAGACAAAGCACTAGCTTTTACTCTGATTAATTAGGGGAGGCAAAGGTAAGTTTTATGTTTATGAATTCTGATATTTTCAAATCACACTTTATTAGGTTCTTGCTAAGTTTTTTTTATGCTTATTTATTAATTTTAAAACACAGATACATGATCTGAGTTACAACTAGCTTCTACTGAACTCTTAGATAAATATCTAGTTTCGACCTCGATTGGTGGACTAGAAGGTAAGATTTAAGTTTATGGATTCTGAATTCTAGAAATCATAAAACACTAGGTTGTTGACAAATTATTTATATATATTAAAAAAATTTAAAACATATATGCAGGATTTGAACCAAAGCTATAGAGTTCGTTCGAACATGTAAACATAGTACTAGCTCCAACCCTAATTCTAGGAGACGAGGGTAAGATTTTTAATTTTATCAATTTGAATTCTAAAAAACTCAGTTCATTGGATTCTTAATAATTTATTTAAACATAATAAGTGAATTGTTAAATACATCTATAGGACGTGAGTCAATGCTACTAGCTTCTACTGAACTCTTAGATAAATCTATAGCTCCGACCTCGATTGGTGGACTAGAAGGTAAGATTTTAAGTTTTTGGATTTTGAATTTTTGAAAACATAAAACACTAAGTTTTTGACAAATTATTTATTAAAATTTAAATAAATTTAAAACATATATGTAGGATTTGGACCAAAGCTACAGAGTACTTTCAAACTTGTAGACAAAGTACTAGCTCCAACTTTAATTGTAGGAGGCAAAAGTAAGATTTTTAAGTTTTTGAATTTTGAATTCTAAAAAACATAGTTTATTGGATTCATAATATGTTATTTATACATAGTAAGGGAATTGTTAAATACATATACAAGATCTGAGTCAATGTTGCTAGCTTCTACTGAACTTTTAGATAAATTTCTAGCTCCGACCTCAATTACTTACCAAATTGGTGTGTACTATATGTTTAAATTAAAGATAGAAATGTCTTGTAGTGTTTAAGGTAAATTAATAAATTTATGAATCAAAATACATTAAGTCTCTGAAAGACATAGCATAGTATTCATTAAAAACAAATAAAGTAGCAAATTTATATTATTACCAACAATAAATATATTGTACAGATAATCCAAATTCACAACATATATTGCTTTCACATACAATTATTATATATAATAAGTTTTTTCATATCAACCATAGGAAAAGAGGGGGAAAAGATCTTATATTTTAAACTAAAAATGGATGAGAGTTTCAAGTACATTGAACATTTTGAGAAATGTTTTTCAGGTGAAGTTTCTGATGTTTCATCTCATCCAATTCTTGAATTCTATAGATAGTCTTGGATAGAGAGTAAATCAAGGATTGAGAATGTTGATTTTATAGATGATGCACAATCTAAGCTACAATCAGTAGGACAAAAGTGTCAAATAGAGAGAGATTTTTACATCCTTTGCAATGTTAAGGGTAAGATGATTTATAATTTATTGTTTTGTTGTCTTCATGATAAATAATTTATACATATAAAGTGTATTTTAAAATGTACATAAATTTGAGCCAAACCTGAATGGTTTTGTCGAACATATAGACAAAGCTCTAGATTTTACTCTAATTAATTAGGGAAGGAAATGGTAAGTTTTATGTTTATGAATTCTGGTATTTTCAAGTCATACTTTGTTAGGTTCTTGCTAAGTTGTTATCCTTCTTTGTTAATTTTACAACACAGATACATGATTTGAGTCACAACTAGCTTCTGCTGAACTCTTAGATAAATCTCTAGCTTCGACCTCGTTTGGTGGACTAGAAGGTAAGATTTTAAATTTATGGATACTGAATTCTAGAAAACATAAAAACACTAAGTTGTTGGCAAATTATTTATATATATAAAAACAATTTAAAACATTTATGTAGGATTTGAACCAAAGCTACAGAGTTCATTCGAACTTGTAAACAAAGTACTAGATCCAACCTTAATTTTAGGAGGCGAGGGTAAGATTTTTAATTTTATGAATTTGAATTCTAGAAACACAGTTCATTGGATTCCTAATAATTTATTTATACATAATAAGTGTATTGTTAAATACATCTGTAGGATGTGAGTCAATGCTACTACCTTCTGTTGAACTCTTAGATAAATCTACAGCTTCGACCCCGATTGTTGGACTAGAAGGTAAGATGGTGATTCTTGGTTGTCGGCTGGATGGGAACAGATTGTAAAATATCGCAAAACGGGTAAACTTGCAGGCTATAGTTATAAGGTAACTAAATCAATTTTTTGAGTTTTTGTTATAATTTATATATATGACTAACTCTTTATTTTGAGTTGATTTTTAAGCCAATTTCATTTTATTTTTGTGATATGCAGCTTTATAAGGACCTAGGTGCAAACAAAACTTTTCGATCAAAAAAACAAGCTAAAGCATATATTGAGGAACAAAAATCGTTCAAAGCTAACAAGTTATACTACCTTTATGGCAAATCCTCTTTCTTTCTCATTTTCCTAATATTTAAGTTCTCTATCATGATTCTTATTATTTTTGAGTAAATATTGTGAAATCACAATATCTTAATTCGTTTGTTTTGTTTTATTCTTGTATGATCAACAATTTTAGTTTAAAACTATTCAATTTTTCTTACAACTAAATTGTAATTGTTTTTTTTTTGGTTCCTTCTATTTTTAGGGGTAAATTTATTTTAGAAGACATCGAACGCGGTGTTCAAGCTGGTAAGACTTTGAATAAGTTATACTTTCTAAAAATTTATTATAATTTTTTTCTTATTTAATTATCATTCTCATGCTATTTTGAAGCATTTTTATTTTGAAAAGGGAAAAGGGTCTGATATACCCCTCAACTTTGTCATTTAGAGCTGATATACCCCTCGTTATGAAAGTGGCTCATATATACCCCTACTATTATACAAATGACTCACATATACCCTTTTCCTCTAACAGAAGTGAAAAAATTTAATTTTAAATTATTTTTTTAATTATTATTTTAAAAAAAATATAATCCCATATGGGTATACTTAATCATTTTCAAACATATATTTTTTTGACTTCTTTTTATTTCAATGACTAATATAGCTTTATTATTTTGATGGTCAAATTTATTTATGTTTCACTAAATTCTTGTAAATTTTGTTATAGATGACCCAATTTATTTTCCAAATACAAAACATAAATTACAATATAGCCGAAAGAATAGTTTTAAATTATAATATAGCCACAAAAAAATAGTTTTAAGTTTTTTTTTACATTAAGGAATGAAATAAAAAATAAAATAAGAATAAGAAACTCAAATAATGATAATCAAAGAACTCAAAAAATAATTTATGTGTGAAAAAGATTAAAATACACCTTGAACTTTGTTAAAAGTATCATACCCCTAAATGATTTTAAAAAAAATTAAAAGTTAAATACGTAAATTTAAAACTAATGTTTTCACTCCCGTTAAATGAAGGGTATATGTGAGTTCATTTTGTAACGGTAGGGGTATATATGAGCCGTTTGTATAACGGTAAGGGTATCTATGAGCTACTTTCATAGCGAGGGGCATATCATGATAAAGTTGAGGGGTAAATTAGGCCCTTTTCCCTTTTGAAAATACTAACAAGACATTCTTCTTTTTAGCTGAAGACATGCAAACTATATCGATCAGTGATCAAGTTATTACGTCTCAGTCTAAAATTAGTGGGACTAGTGGAGATGTGGTGTTAAATGCAAACACCTGATCAAAGTAGAAGTAGAATTTTCTATTTGGAGTGCCTTTGAGATGATTAAATATATTTATTAATGTGGCTTAGCCATATTGATTCTTGTTAATGAATGATAATTTAAAGATCATGATTTACAATGTATTTTGTCCAAATATTATGAACAAATTTGTGTATTCTATTTTTATTTATTAGACTTTTACCATGTCTGTCATATTTTCATAGATAGATTTTATGCTTTTCTTTACCATATGTCTCATTAATAATGGATAAATCTATTTTTAAAGACATTTATTAAATAATTAAAGCATGCTCAAATGTCAAAATCTTTATGCTATTATTCTATTTTAAAAATTTATTAACATAAGCTTAGTATTAAATAGAATCTTCATGGTTGAAAAATAGAAAAATAAACAAGGTTGTAAATACTTGCATTATGTTATTCTCGGTATGAACTGTGAACTTAAATAACCTGAAAAACTGACATTTTGTCTTTCCATATTTATAGTTTTTTGTTGTGTTAAGTCCTCACCAAAGTTGGAGTCATGATATTGGTAGAGCTTGGCTTAACCCCTACCATACATCTATATTAAATATAAAGAAGAAAAATAAGAGAGGACATAGGCCTGACCTCCCATATACACATATAGTTAATAAAATTATCAAAAAAACTTCATGAAAGATATAATATACGTTAGTTAATCTCGTTAGATAATGAGACTTTTGTCTTTAGTTTAATAGTTCTCTTTTGAATATTTTGTTTAGTTTGTAAATGGATGGTAGTCTTGTTTTATGGAATATGTCTTGTAAGAAAAGTACAATAGTAGTTGGATAGGTAAAATCCTCTACTAACTTTGGAAAAATTTATGTAGATATATGTGTATGTCTTTTGCAATCTAATGAATGAAAAAAATCTTCTACTGAACCTTGTCTTTTTTTCCCCTAAAGTTTCAAATACTAACAGTGGTATCACGAGCCCTTCTTCTTGAGGGATCTGTAAAGGCAAGAAATTTATGGTTTTCTCTAGTTTTTCTAAGGTGAGCTCTGAGCAGCAGTAACATGGCATTCAACAGCTTCTTGGGTGCAAACCCTCCTATGTTAACATGAGAAAATTATCACATATCGGTGATAAAGACGAAGGTTATCTCAAAGTTGTTAGTCTATGTGAAACAATTGAAAGTGAAGATGATCCTCCTCCACTTGAACCAAATCCAACAGCTGCACAAATGAAGATTTATGAAGATGCGAAGTCAAGGAAACCAAAGGCTCTCACATGTCTTCATTTAACGTTTTCAGATGTGATTTTCACAAGACTAATGGCATGTGAAACACCTAAAGAAACATGAGAGAATCTAAAAGAAGAGTTTGATGGAAATGTTAGAGTGAAAATTGTCAAACTCTTAACTCTCAAAAGAGAATTTGAGATGTTAAGGATGAAAGAAGGAGATAATGTGAAAGAGTACTCTGCCAAACTTAGGAAGATTGTAAACAAAATAAGATTATTTGGTGAAGCCTTTCTAGATTCAAAGGTGGTGGAGAAGATGATGATAAACTTACCAACAAGGTTCGAGTCCAAAATTTCAGCAATAGAAGAATCTTGTGATTTGAAGATTTTATTTATAGCAGAATTGATTAGTAAGTTGCAAGACCAAGAGAAAATATTAAGTATAAGATATAAAGAAGTAGTAGAAGTAGAATTTTAGGCACAACATAAAGGCAAGCAGCCTATGAAGGTGTAACACCTCAGAAATTTGAACTTGGAATGAAAAAGAGAAAAAAGGCAGTCCACAGAGGGGTTCACGGGCCATGACGAGGTTCACGACCCATCACATTGCCTGTGGAGTTGCACCCAACAACTGTGAAGGACCACATATGACAAGACGGTCTGTGAAGCTTCACACGGACCGTGAACTCGTCTGTGAAAGGGGCACAGAACCCCCAAGGCTACTATGAAGTCCACGGACGCCTGGGTGGTCCGTGAAGTCATACGTGAAAAGGACTTATCATTTTTTGAGTTTTGGGTCAACTTCAAATCATCAGTTATTTCAGCACAAAATGAATTAGATGGTCCATGACCTATCATACTAAAGGTCTTTGAGTCCTTTTTCCAACGCCACCAAGGTTACCTAATTCTAATCCCGTGTTAGTGAAGCCATGTCGGAAAGGGCAACATCACGACCCACTAGGCAGGCTGTTAGGCTTTGAACGGCCCGTGAAGCCTCTCGTGAGAGGCACCTAACAAGATTTAAGTCAGGGTTAATTTGGTCTTTCCCATATGCATTTGGTACTTAAACTACATAGTTTTATTAGTCTAAGCCTGATTAATTAGTCAGAAACTACCTAAAACATTCATTCTCCTAAAATCATCAGACCTAGAAAGGAAAGAAGAGAAATAAGGAACAATTTTCTCTCTAGAACAAGCAGAGCTCTCCTTCAAGTTCAACCCCAAAATCCAAAGGATTTATCCGTAGTGTTATTCACCAGGTATGTGGGTATTTAGTAAGGGTTTCATTCGCCCTTATGCCTAAAAGTTCAAACTCCTTTTTCGATTATTATGGTTTTATGAAACTAGGGTTTTTGCCCAACTATGCAAATTCTTGTGATTACTACTCGGATCTATACTTATTTAAATGAGTTTGCATGAATTCTTATGGAGATTTGACAGGAAAATAACTTAGCCTGCAATTGTAGTAGTTACACATGAATTAGCTCTTCTCCAAAATTTAGTCAGTTTTCTGTCCACAACTTTTCTCATCAATTATTTTCAGACAAGTTTAGTTTTGTCTCATGAATTCAGGACCACAGTTTAAAGTGAGCTACTAGTATCCAATTAGGGAGTAGTGTTTAGAAACAAGTTGGAGTAGGGTTTAGCTTACCCTCAAGTCCTATAACTACGTGCCATCATAGGCTTATAAGCCCCCTCTGTTGGGCATCAGTTTTAGTGATCACGCCACAATTATGCTTTATACCCTAGCAAGGTATATTGGGTCCTCTCGATGGGGCGTATACGTCGGACTCCACGTTTAGATCACGTGGTTTATGTTGGTTAATAGACTCTCCCACGTCATTAGCTTCAGTATATTACTTCAGGCCCGTAGTTGTATTTACTCTCAATTTTTCAGCATGCTTTCATTTTACTCTTGCATTATAGTTTTTATGCATTATCGTATCTTAGGCTTATGTACTTCAGTTCAGTTCAGTTTACATACTAGACCAGTATTTTTAGAATGTTTATATATTCAGTCAGCTTTGCATATCCTTCATGCTCAGTACATCTGAAGTACTGATGCATACTCTATGATGCATCCTATTATGATGCAGGCTCAGGTTCTTAGGTTTAGCCATATGATTAGCTCATACCGGCGCCACATCAACGATAGTCAGGGGTGAGTCCTCATCATCCAAGGATACTTCTTTATGCTTTTGGTTTAGTCAGTTTGTTGTTAGTTTCAACATTTTTGAGTTAGCTGGGATTTGTCCCAGCAGCTCATCATTATTAGAGGCTTTCAGATAGAGTCAATCAGTTGATTTGGGTTGTTCTACTTTGCACTCAGTTATTTCTTTCAGATATTTTCAGTTGAATTCCTTTAGATTATATTCACTATTCAGTTATGCTTCCGCTTGGTTAGAGTTATTTTAGTATGCTTGTGATGTACTAGATTCATGATTAGCATGGGGTTACTTGTGACCCCAGGTCCCGTGTTACGTCTAGGGGATAGCCTCGGGGTGTGATAGAAGTACAATAGAAGAGTGGAAGGAGATAAAGTAGCAAATGATAAACATGGAAGGAATCTTTGAGAAAGGGAAGTTTCCACCTTGCAGCCATGGTAAAGAACCAATGATCAAGAAAAATAGAGTTGGTTTAATGGAAAACCATCGATTCAGTGTAGATTCTATAGAAATATAGGTCATATTGAGAAGAATTACCGGTTTAAGTAGAATCAACCACAATAATGTAACAACATATGTAGCAAGCAAATTTTGTTGAAGGGTGGAAAAAGGAAGAAGAAATCTTGCTTATGGCTTCTCATGAAGAAAAAGAACCAACAAATTCTCATGGTGAATAGACAACATATGTACGAGTCATATTTCACACAATGAGATCTTGTTTCACACACTTGAAAAGTCATTCAAAACAAAAGCTAAGATGGGAAATGGTGAAATAGTAGATGCACATGAAAAAGGTTCAGTTTCCTTCAAAACTACACAACGTACAAAGTTTATACATGATGTGCTTTATGTCCCATGTTTAACATGTAACTTGTTAAGTGTGGCTCAAATGATGTCTAAAGGATATTCCTTATCTTTTTAAGAGAAAATATTCTTTGGTTTTTGACTCTGAAGATAGTTTACTTGCTAAAGTAGAAATGGTGAATAAAACTTTTCCTTTAGAAGGGAAGTTTGATAGTGCAAAATTTGCAAGTACAGATGAGTCATGGTTGTAGCACAAACGATATGGGCATTTTAACAATGCTACTTTAAAGGCTATGTATTAAAAAGGGTTGACTAAGGATTTACCTGAGATCCCACTGTCCAAAAAAGTTTGTGAGTCATGTCAAATGGGTAAAATACACAGGGAAGCATCTCCTAAAAGTGTTACCTAAAGGGAAACTGAAAAACTTGAACTAGTTCACGCTGATGCGTGTGGACCTATGCAAACATCATCTTTGGGAAACAATAAATATTTTTATTTGGTGCTCTTTATTGATGACTTAACCTGATCATAAGGTCCTAGAAAGTGATGGTTTTAATGTTTTCTTCTATAAAAAGACATGCCATATCATGAAGGAGCAAATTACACAAGTTGTAGTGGATTTTTTTAAAGGGGTACGATGTGTAAAACCATTAATTGTGCACTAATCACCATGATCCTAAAGACACAACATCCTCCCACAGTGAAAGAATATCGACTAATTTCATGTTGCACCATCCTATATAAAATCATTTCAAAGATTTTAACTACAAGAATATAAGGAGCAATAGGAAACTTGGTAGATGCCAACCAAGCAACTTTGTACTAGGAAGGGTTATAGTGGATAACATCTACTGAAACATGAAATTGTGAAAGGTTACAGATGAAAGGGTACCCCTTCCTATAAGTATGCTAAAGGTGGATATGCAGAAGGCGTATGACTCCATTGAATGGACATTTGTGGAGCAAATTTTGAGGTACTTAAACTTCCCTACAAAGTTTATCACTTGCATTATGGAATGTTTGAAGACTGTCTCTTACTCTATCCTAAGTAATGGTATTCCTACTCATCCATTTGAAGCTAAGAAAGGGCTACTCCAAGGAGACCCTTTATCCCTTTTTAGTTTGTCCTAAGTATGGAGTACCTAAGCAGATTATTAAAGAACCTGGCTGTGAATAAAGATTTCAACTACCACCCTAGATGCTAAAAAATGAATATTATTCAACTACGCTTTGCAGATGACTTGGTCTTTTTCAGCAGGAGGGATGTTAAATATGTCTAGATCTTATTTACTACATTTCAACTCTTTTCTGAAGCTTTTGGATTAAAAGCAAACCTTAGTAAGAGTTCCATTTATTTTGGGGGTGTTAGTCAAAGCATTCAAGATAAATCTGCGATATATAGGTTTCACAAAAGGTGAGATGTCTTTTAGATACCCAAGAGTTCCACTGAGCACCAAAATGCTCTCTATAAAACCTCAGAAACTAAACAGATTGAACAACAGGAAATTGGGTGTACCACGGAGGGGTTCACAGACGGTAAAAGGAACCACGATCCGTCAACCTGCTCGTGGTTCACACCCAGCCAGCATGATGGACCACGGAGCCATCTACAGGTCGTAGATCCCCACACGAGCCGTGGAATGGCTCGAAGAAGTTAGGCAGAGCCACTAGGGCTCAAGTGGTGGACCACAGAGCCCACCACGGGTTGTGGTCCCAATGACGGGTCATTGATGGGTCTGTCATCCTGACCCAGCAGACACCAGCCCCAAGTGAAGAATAACGCTGGCCTTTAGAACCCGTGGTCCTTCATATGGTCTGTGAAGTGGACCGTAGATGGGACTACCAAGAAATAGACGCATTGGCTAAGAACCACGACCCACTTGACGGGTTGTGGTCCTTATGACGGTCCGTCAATGACCCTCGTGGGTGGCCCTCGCCAGCTTTAAGTCAGTGTCATTTTGGTCTTTTCCCCTATGCATTAGGCATCTAAACTACGTCATTTAATACCCAAACTACGTCGTTTTACTTAGTCTAAACCCAATATTCTAGTCAGACATTACCCAGAACCCTCATTCACCAAAACATAGAGCAAAAAGAGAAGAAAGAGGTGCTAGTTTCCCAAGAACAAGCAGAGGTGTTCAAGTTTTAGCCCCCAAAATCCAAAGGATTCCTCTGTGAATTTCGTCACCAGGTATGTGGGATTTCACTAGTGGGTTTTTTCACCCATTAGGTCCTTAGAATTCAATTAGTTCTTTAGATTCTTATAAGCTACTCAGACCTAGGGTTTCTAGATTTTCAACACTTATTGTGATTATGGTTTTCTTTATCTAAATAACTTGTTTCTTGATAATTTAGTATAATTCCATGCATATTACTCAGAACCCTAGTTTGTATAGATTCTCTTACGTCATGAATTACACTTGCTAGGTCAGTTAAACAAATAATCATGCTTCGGATTTCAAATGTCACATTATCAATATATAATTGCTTCATTCTTAGTTAGCATGTCAGCATTTTGAGCTATTCAGTATTTCAGTTACATTTCAGTCATATACATATTCAGTTAGGAGTAGACTTAGCACCGAGTTGGACTAGGATTCAGTGTACCCTTATAGTCCTAAAATTATGATCCCTTGTAGGATTATAAGTCCCCTTTGTTGGGCATCAGATTTAGTGATCACGCTAGCCATGCCTTTATACCCCTTACAAGGTATATTGGGTGCTCTCGATTGGGCGTTTACATCGGACTCCACGTCTAGCTCACATGGTTTATGTCGGTTAATAGTAGCTCCCACAGTCAGACTTTTAGTGCATTTGACCAGGTTTTCAACATTTATATCAGTTTACAGTTCAACAGGTTATCTTAATGATTAGCACTTGGTCATTGCATGTAGTTTGATTCTTTCAATTTTACTTCAGTGCATGCCTATCTTATATCATATTATATCATTGCTCAGTTATGCTTTGTTCAGTTCATATATATTTATTCAGCTTAGTATCTATATCTGGCATGCTCTGTCCATTCCAAGCACTGACGCATACTCGGCACTAAATCCATTCATGATGTAGGTTCAGGTACTCAGCATCCAGATCACACATCGATCGATTCTCAGTCCACTTTCAGGAGCTTCAGTGGTGAGTCCTCATATTTTGAGGACAATAGACATGCTTTCATTTTAGTCATTATGTTTAGTTTTAGTTTTGTTAGAGTTAGCTAGGGCATGTCCTAGAAACTCAACTCATTTAGAGGCTTTTCAGACATAGTAGTAGATTCAACTTGAGTTGTTAAGTGGTTGTTTCATTTATCATTAAACTCTTAGTATGTGTTATATATTTACACTAGTTGGGTTTTCCCCACTTCCAGTTATCCGTTGTTTTAGCTTCCATTTTATTCAATAACTGTTATAGTATGCTTATGACATCCCATACATAGGGTTAGCTTTGGGTCACTCGTGATCCTATGTCTCATGTTACTTCAAGAGGTTAGCCTCGGGGTGTGACACTCTCCATTGCCAAATGTGAATCACTATTGGAAAAGAGAATGTAAAGAATAACCTCCTGGACAGCAAGGTTCCTTTGGTATGCAGGAAGAGCACAATTGATTAAAAGTGTGTTATTCTCAATGCAAACATATTGGTCCCAGATCTTCATTCTCTGAAAGAAGATTACTAAACTGATTGAACAGATGTGCAAGAGATTGTTGTGGAATGGAAATGCAGAAGCTACGAAAAAGGCTCTTATAATTTGGTGTAGGCCATGTCAACCTCGATCTGCAGGTGGAATTAAATTTTTTGATATGGAATTGTGGAACAAAGAGCAATCTGTAAATTGTTCTGGAGCATGCGTGAAGAAGGATAAACTATGGATAAAATGGATTCATTCCTACTACATGAAGGGAAAAAGTGTGTGAGAACTTGAACCAAAGCAAGCATCTTGGGTAGTACAAAATATATTTAAACAAAAGAAGTACTTTGTGGAAGCTGACATTCCTTTAGACACAATACACACAATACCAAGTTTGAGCATCAAAAATATCTATAAAAAGCTACAGGGACAATTTGAGAAGGTCAGTTGGAAAGGAGTGATATGTGGCAATGAAGGGCACCATAGTGGACATTCATATTAAGATTAGTTGCATTGGGAAGACTACATACATGTGATCGATCGGTCAGCTGGGGAATGGACGTTAATATACAATGTCAATTGTGTAACAGCCAGCCAGAAACCATACATCATCTTTTCTTTGGATGCCTTTTTTTAGGAAGCATTTGGTCAAGGCTACTCAAATGGGTCCACATAAAGAGAAGTTTTATGAAGTGGGAGGAAGAACTCAAATAGGCTGAAAGTTGGTGTAAAGGCAAGAGTAGCAGGGCTGAGATATACAAAATAGCCCTTGAAGCTGCAATATACTATGTGTGGAAGGAGAGAAATCAAAGGATTTTCCAGAAGAAATGTAATAACATCGACACAGCTCTTAAGAAAATTTCCCAAGAAGTTTATTTTAGAGCACATTTGAAGCCACAACACAGACAACATCTACAAATGCTTACTTGCTACGCATAGTCTGAAAGATTAGGAGTATGCAGTGTTGGGAGATAACAGGGGTTGGGCATGTTCAGACTTATTTTCCTATTCATAAACTTGAGTTATAATGGTCATACTTGGTTATAAAATGTATTTTATTTACCAATAAAGGATGATTTGGGTGTATTTTTTTGAGTAACAAGTCTAAAGTATTTTCATGGAATGGACCTTTAGGATTCATTCAGAAGCGCATAAACACAAACCATATATGCAAATTATTATACTTGACATTTCAGACTCAATAGAACTATAGAAATACGAATCCGATGTTCCTTGACCCAATATCCATGAAATACACAAGAAACTAACACAATGCCTAAAAAGGCTAAAACAATTTGAGGACCTCTCAAAAGTCAAACAAGAGCTCAGCTAGGCCTAAAATCATCCTTTGAATCCAACAGAACTCTCGGAATTTGAGCATTCAAACCCTAAATGTTGGCCAAAGTCAACGCAATAGCTAAATTTCCACAATTTTCCAACTTAGGACCTCAAATCCTAAAAGAAGACTCTGAATCTGAAATCGACAATGTTTATAGACTAGATTCCACATTTCGAAACTAATATAATTGACAGAATTCCATTTGACACTCATAACTCCAAAAGACTTTGAAAACCACGTTTAAGCAAATTAGCCTTTCAAAATCACAAACTCACCCAAGTTCTCAACTTTTCACTCAAAGTTAGAAACCAACTTTCAAAACTCAAACATAAAAGACTCAGGGTCAAGATTGGGAGGGGCAAAATGGTAAATTCACAAAACATTCTAAAAATGATTGACCGGATCATTACAGCTTTTGTTAGTAGATCGGACACATTATCCTTTCTCTTCACATAGTTAATTATAATAATTCTACCAGAGAGTAGTTCTATAACGGTATTATGTCTACATCTTATAATATGGAGAAACTTTATGTTATACGTCATGTTTCCTTCCCTACCTATTGTAGCTTGACTATCATAATGTATGCATATTGGTGCCAAGTGTTTAGGCTAAAAATAAATATCTTCCAAGAAATTCTGGAGCCATTCAACTTCTTCACTGACCTTATCTAGAGCGATATTAAACTCATATTCCATTGTAGAGCGAGCAATACATGCCTATTTTGAATATTCTCCGGGAGACTACTCCTTCACTAAGAGTAAATATATGTCCACTTATGGATTTTACTTCATTTGACTTGGTTATCCAGTTTGAATCACTATTTCCTTTCAATAGTGATGGATATTTGTTATAGTGCAAACCCTACTGTTGAGTATGTTTTAAATAACCTAAAACTTTTTTCATTGTATCATCACTTAACAATATAGGTATGTGTAACACCCTAAAAGTTTCTCCCCACACCTTTTCTTCTTCACACTCCACTCATTTATCCTCTTCTTCTCCATTCTTTATTTTCATCACACTTCTTTATTTTTCATCACAATCTCAAGCACAATTGTTTTAATTATTCGCAATTAGGTTAATTTCTATAGATCTGTTAGTGAATAATTATATTTTATATAGAAAAGTTTTGTTTGATTGTTTTTATCTATTTCAATTTTTTTTACTTTGTTAAAGATATTTTGGTTGTTAGCCAATTTTTAGGTTTGGTAGTGATAGTAGCTTTATGGGTTTGGTGGTGATGGATGGCAAGTGGAAAAAATTAAAAGAGGTAACTGAAGGTGGTAAAGAAGAAAAAAATTGTCACGACCCAAAACGAGTCATGAGTGGCACCCACACTTTACCTCCTAGGTGGGCGAACCAACAAATAAACCCCAACTTATATTTATTGTTCAACTTATGAAATACAAACCAAAATGCGGAAGCTTAAATATTATTAATGTAATAAACACAAATCCACCAACGTCTATTAAATATCATTTCCCCAAATCTGAAAGTCATTAGTTCAAGGACATCTAAAACCCCAAATACCAAGTCTAAGAATATCAAAGACACCAAAATAAATAAACAAAGTAGTTTGTACCCGAAAACTAAGGGCATCATGTCATGACCGAGAGAATCCAACACGAGCTAGAAATAAATAGCTCACCCTGAAACTTGATGTGCCGGAAACTGTCTAGAGCTGAGGGCGATTTGAAGTCAATGGTACACTCGCTGCACTCCATGAAAGAAAAACAAAGAAAAACATAAGTAGGGCTTAGTACAAGACAATATGTACTGAGTAGATATCATCGGCCAACTCAAAATAGAGACTAATATGCAATGAGTAATAGTATAAAATCAACTATGACAACTTAGTAGGTGGCACGCAAAAAACAACATGAACCAGTGACAACAACACTAAAGAAAGTAGGTAATAAGTCAACAATATCAAGTTCGCACATGAGGACTCATTCCTCCAAACCAAGCTATTTTGGGAATTGAGTTCTTTGAGATTGAATACATTACATTCTTTTTATATATATAAGTTTTCCTTTAATGTTGCCATGCCGAAACGTGACACCGGATCCAATAACATCATGTCGGCTCGTGGCATCCGATCCTATAATACCATGCCAGAACGTGACACCCGATCCAATAATACAATGCCAAAATGTGGCACCCGATCCAATAATACCATGCCGGAACGTGGTACCCGATCCAATATATCATTAATTTACCATTTATTATCACCACTTTTCACTTCATTAACAATATTTCATCAAGCCTTCTTTATTCAAGGCATCACTTCGATAGAGAGGGTTTCAGATTATAAATTTCACGGTCTCATGATTTCAGACCAATCACAAACCACACAACCAAGCCACACAACCACACAATCAAGTACATAGAGAACTTCACAATATCACTCAATGCATATCAATCACTATTAAGTGTATATCTATCAAATAGAAGAAACCATAACCTACCTCCAGCGAAGAACCGAAGTCAAGCAAGCTAGTTCTATATATTTGAGATTTTAGGACTACTAATAGTTTGAAATTAGGTCCACCTACAGTTTGTCCTGCACGTTCATCATTGATTAACTGGGAGTTGAAGGTTCCAGCCTATGCTGAAAAGTTCTAAGTGTTGACCAACGGAGGGGACCTACGGACCGTAGGTTGACCCACGGTCCATATGTCAAGTCGTCGATCAAAGTCGCATCCCAGAAGTTTATTTCCTTATTTTGTTTCCTTTTTTTTAGGACATGTTTTTTTATAAATAGAGTATGTAAACCTCGTTTTAGGGGGTTTAACATTATTGTTCACTTTTAGTTCTTGATATTTTCTTTGGGAATTAACTTGCAAATTTAGCAATTTGATTTCTGGATTTTGAGTTATACAATTTTGGCTTTGAAATTCAGTTTGAGATTTTGGGTTTCTTCTACTCTAAACGTAAGTGCATGAATTCTTATTATCAAAACATGAATTGTGTTCTTTCAAGCATGAGTAGCTAAATAAACAACTAGGGTTGTGGGAACCACGAGTAATTAATAACATATGAATAATAACTAAGTAATTCTTGAATATTATTTATGCGTGTATTGTTAATTTTTTTGCCTAGAAGTCTTTTTAACGGTGGCCAACGCTAGAACTCACCTCGTTGCTACTTGCCAGACCAAGGAGGTAGTTAAGGAGAAAAGAATTAACAACATAGATTTAGTGTGATACTATCTAATAGTCTAATGTCAATTGGTGCGAGGGTGAAAACTAAGTAATACATTGATGTGATATCTAATCTGAGGTAAAGGTAAGGGTTAGTAACGTATCCACTCATAGCCGGACCAAGGTGCGGGATGAAATTCCCTATTTGGAGGACCAATCACTTAGGGATCCATATCTTACCAACTTTGCATGTAAAACACTAGTAAATAATTACTATTGTTAGGATTACTGCGTTAAGAGCTTATAGGGAACACATACACCCACCCTAGTTTCTCTCTTATTAATAACTCAAGGTTTGAATCTTGCTCACTTGTTACATAACAATCGGTTATTTGCTTATAAACCCCCCCTCTTTTAATTACTTGTCTCAGAAATAGTTTGACTAAACGAATATAATCGTGAGTTAAGTTTAAGTCGGAACCATATTCCTCGTGGGATTGACCCCAACCTACAAGTTGGGTTCTTTATTTGATGACAACCGTTTATACTTCTTTAGGGAAGTGTAATTTGAGTGTATCAAATTTTGGCGCCGCTGCCAGGGAATAAGACTTTTAGATTAAGTTTAACTATATTATTGAACTTTAGTCAATTATTTCCTGATTTTACGTTATCTTTTGTTTTTGTTTTCTTCAGGTTTCTACTCTAGTGTATGTCAAGTACACGGAGTCGAGGTGAACCATTGACCCCATACGATCCGAAACTAAGCAAAAGTTTTTAAAAAATGAATAATAATGGGGTCCATAATAATCCAATCATAGAGGACCATGAATATGGAGTTGAATTGCAACCGCCTAGAGTTGGTAATGAGAATGCTCAGGTTCGTGGTGGTAATCTACTTAGAGACACTTTCAGGGTACATAATCAGCCAGAACCGAGGTTGCGTGATAACTACAGGGTCGACTTCAACACCATGGAATTAGAAAGACCTATTGTTGTCCCTCCTCTACCTTCAGGGCATACATTTGTGGTGACGAGCAGTCTGATGCAAATGTTCACAACAAGAGGGTTGTTTTATGGTCTAGCTCTGGAAGATCCACATGGTCACATGGCTAAATTGAGAATTGTCTGTAAGAGTTGTGTGTTATGGCCGGAGTTAAATATTGATGTCATAGCGTTGAGCGTCTTTCTCCTATCATTGACCGGTGATGCTGCAGTGTGGTTTACCGAGCTTCCATGTAATTTAATTCATACAAGGGACCAATTACATAGAGTGTTCATGGCAAAGTATTTCCTATTTTCTAAGCTTAACCACAAGGACAAGTTGAATAATTTTGTTGCACTACCTAGAGAGTTTGTGAGCAGTTCTTGGTATAGATTCACTGCTTTCATCAGAAGTGTTCCGAATCACCACATAGATGACGAGTCATTGAAGGAGTATTTCTACAGAGGGAAGGACGACAATGGAAAGGTGGTGCCGGATACTATCACTGGATGATCCTATGGTGAGTGTACTTTGAAGATCGCTAAAAAATTAGAGAAGATATCCAGGAATAATAAGGCATGGAGCACTAGAAAAGCTAATACTGGAAGAAGCACATTCGATGTTCAAGCCGCACCATATCAATCTACTGATGACATTTGTGAGGAGATGGCTCAGATAAGGACAAAACTTGGGTTGGTGTTGAATCATGTGAGCGGCAGTGCAAAAAAGGTGAATGCGGTAAATTACTTAACTAGAACTCCACCACCACCACTTAAAGAATGCTACTATGAAGAGGATGTGCATTTGGTGAATGATCAGACGGGGGTTTCCGAGCCAATGCCCAAGGTTCTAATTCAGAAAATTGGCGCCAAGGTAAAGGAAACCAAGGTCAAAACTATGGTAACTACAATCGAGAGGGTCATTATGTCCGGGATGGGAATTACAATCGCGACAACAACTACAACCAGAACAACTATGGCAACAGAAATGAGAGAGTTGGGCTTTATGTTCCACCTGAAAATCGAGAACCTGGCACTAGAGAAGTTGGGGGTAGTATGTCACGGATTGAGGATATGATGCAGAATATGATGAAGAGGTTTAATACGACTGATGAGAATGTTAAAAAGATGTGGAATGACTTGTCTGGAATCGGTCAAAAAGTTGATGCCCATGCAGTGTTCATAATGCAACTTGAGCAACAGTTTAATCAGTTTTCAACTACTGTGAACCCATGTCAGCCTGGCACACTTCCTAGCAACACTATCCAGAATCCGAAGAATGATGGGCATTGTATGGTAGTCACGACTCAAGGAGGTAAACAAACCATTGATCCCCCTATGCCATCTGAGGTTGAAATTGTGGTAGAAAGAGATGAAGATGATATTGAGGTTACTGAAGAATCCAAGAATGCTATAGAGAAAGAAGCGGAGATAACCCAAAAAGTTGTTCACATGCCTAGACCTCCACCTCCATTCCCACAGAGGTTGGTAAAGAAGACTGAAGAAGGAAAAAACCACAGGTTCATTACTATGTTGAAACAGATTTCCATCAATGTTCCGTTGATAGAGTCTTTGGAGAAAATGCCTGGGTATGCGAAGTTTATGAAGGATTTGGTGACCAAAAAGAGGCCCGTTAGCTTTGAGAATGATGAGAGGTTGCAACATTGCAGTGATATTGCTACTAGGTCGCTTATGCAGAAGAAAGAGGATCATGGTGCTTTCACTATTCATTGTACCATTGGGTTGTTGCATTTTGCGAAGGCGTTGTGTGATCTGGTTTCTAGCATTAATCTGATGCCATTGTCTATCTACAAGAAGTTGGGTGTAGGGTCTTCAAAACCGACTGCGATGCGACTACTCATTGCCAATAGAACTGTGAAGAAGCCCATTGGTGTTCTCCAAGATGTCCTCGTGAAAGTGGAGTCATTCATTTTTCCAGCGGATTTGTGATACTTGATTGTGAGGTTGATTTTGCGGTTTCTATCATCCTGGGGAGACCATTCCTTGCTACTGGGCGTGGCTTGGTCGATATGGAGAGAGGGCAGATGTCACGACCTGGGGTTATCCCCTAGAAGTAACACGGCGTGATTGACCCCGAAGGGATCGCATACAAGCCCTTAGCATAATCATAACATGAAGGTATAGAAAATGCAGAAAAATTTAAAACTTTTACAATAGAAGTCAAACTTCTTTTTCATAAAGGAAAATCATAAGAGTCTAGACCTTGTCTCATTCACCATTTAAAACATAAGAATACAAAGTTTGGGACTTAGCCCATTACATCAATAAAAGTCTCAATATAAGATATACAATAGGAAACTAAGAAATGAATAATCTGTCCTTGAACTTGAGGACTGACCGCAACTTGGAGATAAGCCATCCAAGTCTTCTTCAAGAAAGGAGAGTGTATGTCACCTAGCCGGAACCTACACTTATCAAAATGTAGAAGAAGAAGGGGTTAGTACATAATATGTACTAAGTATGGAAGAATGCATAAAATCCTTGAAATATGATAAAAAGGACATTTTAGTGAAAAGTATGCCTTTGTCAAGTTTAGAAATCAACATGCACTTTCAATGTCGAACACAAGCCATAATCACTTTTATATACATAACATAGTGAAACCATTACCTTAGCAACCCCTAAGGAACACTAGTGCAATGTATGCTTAGCATTCAATAATACCAACCTTACTAAGTACTCTTTTGAAGCAACCTTAGTCATACATATCATCTTTAGACCTCATCATAATCAATAGTCATAAGTAAGGAAATAGTCCTGTATATTAATTCAACATAAGGAAAGTCATTCATAGCAACTATCCATTCAACATACATGTACACATTCATGTCTCATCATAACATAAAGAAACCATCCCATAACATCCGATTAAGTCAACTTGTGCAATGTAAAAGTGAAGTCCTATACCCCCACTCCTACTAAGTAAACTTAACAAGAAGTCATAGTTTAGTTCATGTCTTATTCATTATCTTATCATATAGGGAAAAGTAGCCATAACCGACATAGACCATGTAAGCTACATGGAATCCAGTGTCCTATAACCCCACACCGAAAGAAGGTGTCCTACTTGCCTAAGGTAGAACTAAATGTATAGCTATAAGGTGGATCCACTAGCTAAAGACCTATGTGGGCACATAGTTATGGGATAGGGAGATTGCTTCTAGAAACCCTACCTCTTGCATTGGCGTTTTGTTTTTCATAGAGTTGTCCATTTAGATGAGCATGGCTGACCAGATTAGTGGAAAATTGGTTGAAATGAGCCAAGGAGTCCAAAAGGACCTCACGCTGACCGCACTAGTATCTCAGCTAAACGACTTAGCCACCAAATTCTCAGAGGTGAAAGTCCATTGCAATAGCAGGGGGAGGTACATAACCCCTCATGAGCGGAGGAAGTCTAGAGATGGAGAGAAAAATCGTGTTGAGGACACACTTCAAATCATTCTCCAAAAGATCACCGATAAAGAACGGGTGTTAGAAGAAATGAAGGAGAATATTGAAGTGTTGAATCAAGTGATTGGATCTCACTCTAGATCAATCCATCTAATCAGGTCATTCCTTAATTTTGCAGTGCCTCATCTCCACCCAAATGACATATTGGGGTCACCTAGTCTAACGAAAACCTTTAAGTTTTAGGTATTTGAGGTTTGAAGGAAAGCATGGACAGTACGTCGCAAAAAAGGACAAAAAGGCTGAAAAAAATGAAGAATTGAAGGCCTAAGGATCGCCGAGTCAACTTGGCGAGCCGCTGAAGTGCCTTACTTCGCCTTTTATTCCAGTGTGCTGAGCCGTGAATAAAAGGATCAAATTAGCGAAAAGGGGAGCAGTCGGCGTTTCGCTGAATAGTTCCGCGAAGCAGTACTATGTCACCCAATGACACAGAGCACGACGATGCTAAAGGCTAGGGCAAGACGGTGATGGACTACACCAAAAGGCGAAGGGTCAAGTTAATCGGTGATTCTGACTAATCTCACCGAACGATCTGCTGTAACAAAAATCTGAAGTCTATAAATACTAAACCCTTTATTAATTTTAGGGAGTGAATTTTTTAGGGAGTCGAACAACTATTAGAAATTTACACTTTAGAATTGTACTTTTTTTATATTTTTGCTCTAAGCTTGAGAGGGTTTTGGAGAGTTGAAGGAAAAAAAGATTTTCATCTTCAAGATTTGGAGTTGGGTCTCTTGGATTCTTCATTCTTGGCCTGTAACAAGACTTAAATCTTCATACCCATTTGAATGCAAACTCACTTAGGTATAAATTTCTATCTCTTGATTTGTGGCTAAAAACCTCAATTCTTGGGGGTGTGATTTAGCGAATATGGGTTAAGATATTTGTTGGGTATTGCTTGCTGATAGTTTATTTTTGATTTCACCTAGTGGTTGTGGTTTAATTTAATGAGTTTGTAGTTGCAAATACAAAGCCACCTATGTGTTTTCGGCTTACCCGAGAGGGAGGTCGCGAAACCAACACCGCTAGACTGAAGGACTAAGGAGTGGCTCGACATGATGTTCAGCCCGATAGGGTGAGCCCTAGTCCCATATCCTAACACTCAACTCGAAAGAGTGAGTGGGGTAAGGCGTAGGCTGGCCTTCATGCGGCAAGTGGGTGTCCGAGAGGAACCCATTTGTAATGGGGTAAGTTGCTCGAGAGAGAACTTATTTCCACATAAATCTTAGCCTAGTCACTATTACTCTATAAATTTTCTACCGAAAGCATGTACCCAATAATTTAGATTAACCCGTATTCCGGTCACATCCCAAGAATCCCCCTTTTATTGCTTAGATTCTGTTGTTATTTTGCTGTTTTTATTTACTTGTGACAAAACCCACATTTGATATTTGACACTTTTGTGTCACCCCCTTTATTTACTATGTTTTTACTCGTTAATATCTTTAGCTATGACTAGTTAGAACTTAATTGTATTTTTCTATAAATTCTCAAAACCACTCTCTTGGACGATCCCAACCCTTGGTTGGGTTATTATACTATTGCACGATCGTAGACACTTGAATTCAAAGTTGTGTCGTTGATTACACAAATATTTTGAAAACATCAAGCGTACACCATAAGACATGAGATATTCATATCGTGAAAGAGCATTTCCATGCGACATTCTTTTTTTACCATATCGGACACGCCTGTCTAAAACCTACATAGTTTAGCCCTCGAATCCGCCACCATAGTCGGAGCATACTTGGATAATTGTGTGAACTTTAGGGCCTACTCCTTCACAATCATACTTCCTTGATGAAGGTTAATGAACTCTGGTACCTTAGCTTCCTTCAAATCTAGGGGAAAGAACCTATCAAAGAACACTGATTTAAACACTTCCCACTTTATAGGACCCACTCCCACCTGTCTCTCTCCCTTTAATTGATCATACCACACTTGACCAACATCTTTCAATTGGTAAGAAGCTAACTCCTCCTTTTCCTCAGAAGTCACCCCCATAATAGCAAGTACCTTATATACCTTGTCGATAAACGTTTGAGGATCCTCTTTTACTTTAGAGCCATGAAATTCTGGAGGGTTCATCCTTGCAAAATCCCTCACTCTTGAAGTCACCAAATGCATATTAGGATTCATAGAAGCTACAACCTCTATATTGGCTTGAGTCGCCAAATCTTGAGCCAACATTTGAAAAGTCGACCTAACCTTTGCATTTATTGCATTCCCAAACGAAGGAACTATTGGAGCTTGAGGAGGGGATCCTTGTTCCAAATTCTCCCTCACATTCCTTCTAGTATTAGCCCTTCAAGAAGACATATCTTGAAGAGAATAAGGTAAGGATTAAAAGAGAGACTTAATAGAGTTAAACTCTATGGCACGACTAAAGAGTAATGAAAGAAGTGGAGTTTCCTAATCATCTTGTAGCCTCTCATTCATAAATGTTACATGCTTCACACTCATGAACAAGACTCTACTAGACGTGTCTTTTAAGACATCATCCTAGGAACATTCCAAACCTTGTGCTCTAATTACCATGTTTGTCAGGACCTAGGAGTACCCCGTAGATGTAACATGGCGTATAGAAACCCGAAGGACTCCATAAAATCCGCTTAGTTCTCATAACATAAAGTATTAGAAAAATAAAGAGTAAAACAACATTTAAGTTCAAAACATCTTTATAGAAAAGTGGAAGTCGAACTCATGTCTCAACATAGGAATCTATTACAAGCAAATGAAAGTGAGCCTAGCACATACATCATATTCAAAAAGGAAATACAAAAGTGAAACTACTACAAGTAAAATCCATCCTCGAACCATGAGGACTCACCAAGATGGGAAAGAAATCAAAGTCCAAGCTCTAGCCACTATAATAGAAACCATTCCTGTCGGACCCTACATTTGGGAAAAATGTAGGTAAGAGTATGCGTTAGTACAAAGATGCACTAAGTATGATAACTATGCATAAAAACATTTAAAACAAGCTAAAAAGGACATTTTATTTCATTATATGCAATTCATCAAGTGAAAAACATCACAGTAGAAATATTTTGAAAACATAAGTCATAACATCATGGTCAATGCAAACTGAATCATCTTTAAGTCTTTGAAAACATATGAGATACTTCCTTAAGTAACCTTAGTTCATTAGTCATCTTGTTGTGGGAGAATTAGTCTTAACCGACATAGAGACCATGTGAGCTAAAACATGATCACCCGGTGTCTCCCATAGTGAAAAGGGTTGTTCTACTTGCCTAAGGTAGAACCATGAACATCTAGCTTAAGTGGATCCACTATATAATCAACCTATGGGGGTACATAGTTATGGGATAACGAGATTTATACTAGAAACCCAACCTCTACTCACGGGTGAGCTTCCATCTCATGAGACTTCTTCAAGAAACTCAACCTCTACTCGCGGGAGAGATTCCATGTCAAGGTTAATATCCACTCGATGCTAAGCTTAATTCCCACATAATAGTATTTTCTTACTTATTCTCATTATCAACGATAAGGCATGTCATTTTGCAAATCTAACTACTTCATTAGGATAACTCTTATTCTTTGATTCAATTTGGTTAGAATAGCTTTTCCACCTAAGAATCCTTTCTATGTGAAAAAACCTCTCACATCATGGTTGTAAGTGTTTGATGAGAATATCCTTTCAATACAACAACAACAACCTTGACACTTTACACTTAAATCCCCCTTAGAGCATTTACATAAGTTTCATAAGATCATGCATAAACTCATACTTTTCCCTTTCAAGGTTTAAAACTAATTTCAATCACCAAATCTAGAATCTAACATTAGGTAGGGATTTAATCATATTCAAGTAATTCTATTACTTCATGATTTAGATCATAAAACTTCATCTTTCTTAATCAACAACCCAACTCATAGAGTTCACAATTTGGAAAAACATGGGGGTTTTCATGGGTTCATAGGGGATAAATCATAAAAGCATTGTAGATCATCAATTCCTGCATATTTAAACATAATTCAATCATTAAGATAAAAAATCCAAAGAACCCATGATGTTTGACGAAAACCCTAGCTAATTGGGGAATCCTACAATTTGAAATAGAGGAATTTGGGGACTCCATGGGTGGAAGGAACCCATGGATGAAAGCTATCATACCACCAGTCCAATGACCGATCTTCAATGGTGAATTTGGATCCTTAGCTTGAAACCTTTGGTGAAATCTTCTTCTTGAAGTTCTTGAGAGAGAATATTTGAGAGAAGTTAGTTTTCTTTTGGGATTTAGGTAGAATGAATTAAATGGGGTGAATTTTGGGCTAAAAAGACTTTTATAGGGGTTCTAAATATAGGCAAAATGACATGTTATAGAAATTAATTAAATAGGAAAAGACCTAACTACTCCTTAAAATAATTGTCAGCCACGAACCACGGAACCCCGACCGATGGAGCGTCGACTGACCCACGGTCTGTCTTGTTCAGCCGTAGTTCAGTGTCAGAGACTTTTCAGCCAACGAGGGTTTCTAGAACCACGACCCATCAAAGGACCAACAGTCTGTGGGTCCCGTCGTTGGCCTGACTTAGGAAATTTCATGAGGCGCCCAACCACGGACTCACCTACAATCAGTAGTCCCAGCCAAGGTCCGTGGTTTGCCACTATTTGTCAGCAGCTGTAGTTTTCCCAAAAGTTATTATTTTCCTCGTTACGAATCTGGAGTTTTACAAGACTCAAGCTAAAAAGGCGATGGAGAGGAGTATTTGGTGCATCGCCATGTTGGTTGGCGACACTCGACTTATACCACCGAATGACCCCGAAGGCAAAACTCTAGGTACGCATAAATTGATTTTTAAAAAGATAAAAGGTCGTCCTGACATTGTTAGACTCTAGGTTTTTGATCCAAACACTATTTTTTTGAGTTTTTGAGTAGAATTTGAAGTTGGGTTTTGATTATAAAGTTAATTTGAAGTATTGTGAAGACTCGAATTCCGTTACCCATCTTATGGAGGATATAGTTGGTAAAGTTTTTCTGCTTTTTATAATGAGTGGGTAAAACCCCCATTCTTTAGGGTGTGTTTATGTGATTAATTGTATTAATTAACTTATGGGTGTTAGTAATTAATGATTTGAATGTTGATTTTGAAGTGGGTTCAATTGATAACTGAGTTTTAACTAATGAATTGCAGTTACCCATGCAATTCAAGTCTAGTATTATTTGCTTGCTTGAGAAAGAGGTTTTAGAATTTAGGTTATCAATTGATGATTGTAGTGATTGTATTATTGTGGATTCAACTCTAGAGTGTGAGTCAAAATTTGGTCATATCAATCTAGCTCGATAGAGTAGATTAATTGAGGTTTTGAGTTGTCTATAATTGTTTTGCTTGTCAAAATTCTAGAGAACTCGCTTGAGTCGTGATAGTTGATCGAGAGATGTCAAATGCATCTAAAGCCTTGCCTACGTACTAAGAATCAATGATTTTCACTAATTAGTATTCACCCGTATAGTGAAATAGGTAATTAATGGATCACATCTCCAAGGATCCCTCTCTCCTTGAATACTCCCCTGTTTCTGTAGTTGTTAATTGACAATCGTAATTCCCCCATTTGACACTTGTGTCAACCATTACAATTTACTTTACTTGTTCCAAAAAATTCTATTCCTACAATTGATTAGAAGACGTCTTTCACTTCATAATTGAATTCTACATGGTATCACTCCCTGTGGGATCGACCCCAACCCATTGTTGGGTATATACTAGATTGTGATCGCCTACACTTAGAATTGGATGAATTGTAGTTGAGTGTTATTAATAATGGCACAATTTCCGGGGAGAGGTGTTTAGAATTCTTTTAGTGAAGTTTAGTTCTGATATAATCTTGTTTGTAGTTGAATCGACTTATTATATTTTGTGTTTGTTTTTGTTGCTCTTGAACATGTGACGAAATGAGTATGAACGGGAGTAGAACTAGCCAACTTGGACATCAAGATGACATCGGTAACTTGAATGATGTCAATGAAGATCAATTAGGAAGTGTAGGTGCTATTCATTTACCTTCGATCATGGGAAATGTTGAATACCATGTAACTAGCACGATGTTGCTACTATTGCAAATGAAAGGTTTATTCGAAGAGCTGGCTCATGTGGATCCTGATGAGTCAGAGATTTTGACTCATGTAGGGATATTTATTCATAGTATTAGTGTCCTCAATGCCTATTATGTGCTCTAAACTAATGTTTACTGCTAATTTACAGATATAAAGGCAAAAGAGCAAGGAAAGGACCATATCGGGCAGAAAGAGGTGAAAAAGATGCAAAAGAGTGAAACTAGTAAAAGCAGAGAATCGCTAAAGCCACTCAGTGACTCGCTGAGTGGAACTTCAGCTTGCCTAAAGTTCTAGACTGCCAGCCCTGGGAGAAGCCAACTTGGCGATGGATTTGGACCTTCGGCGAACCACCGAATAGATCGGCGAGACAAACTTTAATCTCCTAAAGTTACAGGGCCTGAAGGATAAAGAGTCAAGGCAAACTGGCAATAAAATGGAGCAATTGGTGCATCACCGACTTTTTCGGCGATGCTCGACTAACTCCGCCGAGTGACCCTGAAGGCTAAAATTTGAGAATGTATAAATTTAATTTCAAAAAGAGAAAGAGGGATCCAATCATTTCCTGAGTAATTATACCATTGTTGAACTTTCAACTTCCATGTGGAGCATTACTATTCTTAGTTTTAGGATTTTTCTAGTAGTTTTTCGGTTTGGTTTTGGAATTAAAGCTAAATTGAAGCATTGTAAAGACTCGAAGATTAATACCCAGCTATGGAGAACGTAATTGATAATGATTTCCTACTTTTTTAATGTGTGGCTAAAACCCCCCTTCTTGGAAGTGTGATTATATGATTAATTGTTTTAATTATCTTGTGGGTGTTAGGAATTACTAATTTTATTGCTTTTTTGAAGTGGGTTTGATCAGTAATTGAGTTTTCACTTAAGAATTGTAGTTGCGAATGCAGTTCTAGTTTAGTGTTCTATGCTTGCTTGATAAAGAGACTTTATAACTAAGATTACCATTGATTATTGTAGTTATTGGCTTGTTATGGGTTCAGCTTGAGAGGGTGAACCTTAATTCGATCCAACCTATCTAGCTCGAGAGAATAGATAAATTGAGGTTTTTGGCTGTTCATTGTATGATGCTTGTTTGAGGTTCGAAAGAACTCACTTGATTCGTGGTAGTTGATCGAGAAATGGTATTTACACCTAAAGCTTATCCTAACAATTAGAATTTAATGAACTTTGGTAATTAATAATCACCTGTATAGCAAAATTGGCAATTAATCTATCACATCCCCAAGTATCCCTTATCAACTTGATTACTCCCCTGTTTGACTTAGTCTTTAATTGACAAACCTTAAACCCCCAATGACACTTGTTGTCAACCCCTTTGATTAACCTAAATGATTTCGATAATTTCTTTTCCTACAATCGATTAGAACATACTTTTCACTTTGTAATTGAATTCTAACTTATATCACTCCCTGTGGGATCGACCCCAACTCTTTGTTGGGTTTATACTAGATTGTGATTGCCTACGCTTAGTATTGGATGAAGTGTAGTTTAGTGTTTATCAACAAATGGCGCCGCTGTCGGGGAGTGGTGTTTAGAATTATCTCATTGAAGTATATATGTGATCTAATATTGTTCGTAGTTGAATCGACTTACGTTGTTTTGTCTTCGTTGTTTGCTGTTTGTTAATAGGCGACTAAATGAGTGTGAATGAAATTAATGGTAGTCTACTTGGAAACCAAGACGACACTGGCAATCTGAATGATGTCAATGGAGCCATTCAATTGGATGGAGTAGGTGCTATTCATTTACCACAGGTCGTGGGAAATGTTTTCTTCCACGTTAATAGCACGATGTCGCAACTCTTGCAAATGAAAGAAATATTCTGAGGGCAAGCTCATGAAGATCCCCATGATCATAATCGGAACATCATGGACGTATGTAGTCTATTCTCATTCAAAAACATTTCACAAGATTCAGTCCGTCTCTGGTTGTTTCCTTTCTCTTTTTTGGAGGAAGCGACCAAATGGTTAGATGATCTACCGAGGGATCTTATTATGTCTTGGGACGAGCATACTGAGGCATTCTACTTAAGGTTTTTCCCTCATTCAAGGATGATGGCATTGACAGGCAATATTCAGGGCTTTAAATGTTTAGAGGGTAAGACAATCCAAGAGACATGACTGAGATTTGAGAAATTACTACTTCAATGTATGAATTACGGGCTTCCAAATAACATGTTGTTACAAAACTTCTACCGGATTCTAGACTTGGTGAACAAAGGTGTGGCTGATGAACTTGTCAAATGAGGTAATGTGCAGCAACCTTTTCAGATAGCATTAACACTTCTTGATGGGATGACAATGATAAACAGAGCTTGGTATACTCAGGAGAATCAAGTGTCTCCTTTGACTTATAGGATGACAAAGGAGCAAATAGAAAAAGACCAAGAGCGGGACCAAAACATGGCCAAAATGATAACCCAATTGGATCTTTTGTCAAAAAATTTGATGGGTAGTGGTTCTAAAACGGTGAATTTTGTTGGTGTTAGTGGGGTGAACCCCGATGAAGCACATTTTGAGGCTCTATATAATGAATAAGGGATTTTTCTTGCAAATCAAGGAGGAGCTTTCCATCCGAGCTATCCAAGGCTGGGCGAGAATCAATGTTGGAATAGAGAGCATTGATGAGTCTGAGATTTGGACTCATTTAAGGCTTTATTTACAATGATATACTGTCCTCAAATGCTTATGTTGTGCCAATCACTGATGTAAAACCCTTGATCTCTAGGTATATGGATTGAGCAAAATAGCAAGGACACTAATTTGCAAAAAGGAATGAAGCGAGCTGAAAGAATGAAGAAAAGCAAGCCTGGTGATCGCCAAGTCTACTTGGCGATTCGCCGAACGACTGCTTGATCGCCTAAAGTTCCAGTCTGCCAAGCATTGAAAGAAAGAACCAAGTTGGCGAGAGACAGTCGGAGGATCGCCAAGTGGTTCCACGATGAATTGTTGGATCGCCCAAAGTTGCAGACCTTATGGATGTTCAAGGGCAAGGCAGAAGGGCGATGGAATAAACCAAAGGGCGGATCACCGAGTGGAACAGCGAGCCCGACTTACTGCGCCGAGTGGCTCTTCGCTGCACATTTTTGGCGACTATAAATACATTTTTGAACATTTAGTTTAGTATCATTGTTCATTCTTAATAGTATCTGATATCATAATTTTCTTAGTTTTGAATTGTGAGACAAGTTTTCTCTAGTTTTCGTTAGATTTAAAGAATTGAAATTTTTCACTTTTGAGAAATTGGAAGTGGGTCGTTGAGATTCTTCAACTTGGACCATTGTAAAGACGAAATCAATCTTACCCAGTTGATGGAAAATCAATTTGGTAACAATTTTTATCTTTTTTATAATGTCTAGCTAAAACCCCAATTCTTGGGGTGTGATTATGTCATTATGGGCTGATTTAGTTTATGGTTTTTTCTTATTGTTAGTTTAAATGTTGTTTAGAAGTGAGTTCAATCATTAATTGTGGTTTAATTTAAGAATTGTAGTTGCAAATGCAGTTCTACCCTTGTGTTTTTGGCTTGCTTGAGAGAGAAGTTTTAAAACTAAGTTTATTGATTGATGGTCTGTGGGTATTGGGTTGTCACGGGTTCAACTCGAGAGAGAGAATCCTAAACCCAATTCCACACATCCAGCTTGAGAGAGTGAATGGAATAAGGTGTTAGCTGGTCTTATTTTGCATGTTTGTCGATGTTCTAGACAAATCGATTTTTTTCGAGGTAAATTGTTTGAGAGAAAGTTTACCTCCTCTATAGTGTAGCTTACTTACTAATATCTAGTTGTTTACTAATAGTTGTAATTACCCATTTGTCTATATTAGCCTATAATCGAATCATATCCCAAGAACCCGTTTCATTATTGTTATTTAATATTGTTTGCTGCTGTTGTAGATGATAATTTCATACCAAATCCTCCCATTTGACATTCCTGTCACCCCTTGAATTGAATGATGTTTTTATTCGATAATTTCTATTCCTATGAATGATTTGACCATGTTCACACTTTCCAATTAAATTTTAAACACGTACTGCTCCCTCAAGGATACAACCCCAACTAATTTTTTTGGGTTTTACACTGACTAGCAATCATTGACACTTAGAATTGGATGAAGTGTCCTTGAAACGTTAATCAAAATGGCGCCGCTGCTGGGGAGTGATATTGGTTAAGATTCTTTTGGGTGAAGTTGAATTTTGTTCTTTTTAGTTATAGTTGAATCCACTTATTTTTAGTTTTAGTTTGTATGTTGCTTGTTTAAAATAGATGAAATGAGGATGTCTTGTAGCAACGGTGACCTGATGGACCACCCTCCTTTGAGATTGATGATTCTTAGGGATAACATCCTAAATTTCAGGAAATTGGAGGGTGAGTCAATTGATGAGTTATGGCTGAGATTTAAGACAATATTGCTACAATGCCCAAGTCATGGAATTTCAGATAAGATGCTACTGAGGTGCTTCTATAGAGGTCTTGGTACTGAGAACAGAGGATTGGCTAACAAACATTCTCTAGGTGGTCTAATACGACAACCCTATGCTATAGTAACCCAACTCCTTGATGACATGATGAAGAACCACAAGGAGATAGAGAAGGACCAGAATTTGGCTACACTATTGACTTAACTGGATCTCTTTGCCAAAAATATTATAGAATTGGAGGTACCGTAAAAAAAATATGTCGGTACATTACCCCTCAGTAGTGTAGAAAGCCTAAGGAGTACGAGGGTGGACAAGTAGAAGAGATACTCTCACTCATTCTCCACAAAGTCGAAGAACATGACATAGTGTTGAAAGAGATAAAAGAGAATGTCTCACTGCTGAATCAGATGACTGCCTCTCATTCCATATCGATTCAGCTACTGGAGACCCAAATGGGTCAAGTGTTATCTCATCTCTACCCCAGGAGTGAAGGTTGAGTGGGGACCTGTGTCGTGCCATAACGTTAACTAAGGCACTTTGTAGAAGGCAACCCATGTTTTATTGCTTTTTTTTGTTCTTAGAATAATCGTGTGTTGATTGAACATGTTAAAAAGTGGAATACGTTTGATAAGTGGTGATTGGCGAGAAAAATGTTTGGTCGGTGACTCGCTGAAGAGGTCGACGAGCCCGACTTGAACCGCCGTTGGACTCAAGAAAGTTTGAAATTGGATTCTGTAAAATATGGTGAGCCCATGAACTAGTTGGCGGATCACAGAACAGGTCGGCGATCCCTACTTAGTCCGTCGTTTGGACCCCCACATTAACTGGAGGTTGTGTAAAACTCGCCGAGGTATGTACCCACTCGGCGTGTCGCCGGGTGGTTCGGCAACGTATATTAATATGGCCGAAAGGGCAAGAACTAGACGGTTTTTAAAAGGCCAAAGGTTTAAATTTCAAACTCTTTCACATTCCCTCACTTTTTAACTTCACAAGATCACACCCACACTCTATATTTCCTATATTCCTGTAGTTTTCTTACTCTTTGGTTGGTAATCATGTGTTTGGAGTTGGAAATACTTTGCCACCTAGCATAACAATTCTTATATTTGGCATTAAAGGCTTGTTTTCTGAACCCCGAACTCGTAATTAGTGGTTAAACTCAATTGCATTGTTATAAATTATTTTGAAGTGTGTTGGGCCTCTCTAAATCCGTGTTTGTGTGCTTGATTGCCAGTTTTAAATTCGATATAGTTCCTTGAATGCCTAATTGTTGATTTCCCGATATTTCGTGCTTTAAAATTGATCTAAATTGTTGGGTTGTGCTTATTTGTTGTTGGGTCTAGGAGGGTGAAGTGTGAGTAACCCATATTTCTGGTAAATGACGTGCTTTGCCCAAAGATGGAGCGTTTGACGTCATTCTTAAGGGCTTAAGTCGTCAAATGGCCAATATTGACCTAATCGGGGAAAGTCTGAGTACCCCGGTGGTTTGGGTCTTATGGGTCTAGTTTGATTGATTAAGTGTACAGTTTAATTTTGTTTTCCGGGGCTGCGGGATTGATTTTGGAAGTCGGGGTAGAAAGTACGCATCTTGGGCAGTTTCACGAGCTGGGTCGAGCATGCCGAACCACTCAGAGGTTCGCCAAATTTCCCTTGATCGCCTTTAATTTCATGCAAATGTTAAGTTTGGTTTCTGTAACTTTTGGCGAGAAGCCGGGAATCGCCGTGTGCACTCAGCAACTCGCCAAATGTCTTGTTTGATGGCCCTTTCTGCACTCCTAACCCCTAAAATGCACTGTAACTTTTGGAGGGCTAGTCTTTGCTCATCGAATGTTGTCGGCGATTCGCCGAAAGGCCCTTCCCATCGACGACATGGCCTTTTTTTGGAAATTTTTTAAGCAAATCCTTTCGGTGAGCTTGATCTAGTTCGCCAAAGTGATTCAGCAACTCGCCGATTGATTCGTTGAGTCTGTCTGCAATATGTTTTCTATGATTTTTCTTGAATTGTTTCTAACTTTCTAGGATATTTTTTGCAGATATGGCTAGAACCATCTTCGACATACCGCACCGTAAAAGAGCACGGGGCATAGTGATAAATGAAGGGGCAGCCAATCCTTCAAAAAAGGGAAGGAAAGAGCCTCCAAAAGGAGGAAAAGGCAATGGCAAGAAGCCCATATCTGAAGTTCCGGAATATAACTCTGGCAGCGAGGGAGACTCCTTTGACTCCCAAGCTGCATTTTCTGAGCCGGATGATGACCAGCCCCTACAGTCCCGGCGGGCAGAGATCTGTGCTAGGTCTCACCCAGACTCATTGAGAGTTCCAGAGGCAACCTCTCCTTCAGCTGATACAGTGCTAATTCCAGCACCAAGTGTAGCTCTAGTGCCACCACTACAAATCCTCCTCCCCGGCTACTCAAAACATTAAAAGCTGAGGGACTAAAGACAATTCTAGAAGAGAAGTTGCTGTCCATTGAGGGCCTTGAGGGTAGATATTCGAGGGTGAGGGAAACACTCCAGTACCATTTCTTCGAGCAATTTACCAGGCCCCGAGGACCATACATCCCTACATGGGTCAGGTAGTTTTACTCAACATACAGTGAGCTGGTCCCTAAAGGCAAGAAGAACTTTCATACCGGTGGGGACCATCATGGTACTGGGGACAGTAGTGCAGTGTAGCCGTGATCACATCAACGCGGTAATTAATAGAGGGCCTGTCTTGGACTACCCTAATTTAACTACCACTACGACACCCTTGGATGAGCTCAAGGGCTGGCTAGCTCCCCTCATCTATGACACCACCGTGAGGTGGATTGAGGCTGGAACTCCGATCGAGAAGAAGGATTTAAATATAGCTACGCGATATTTGTTTGGATTCATCAACAACTCAATTATTCAATCCCAGAATGAATCTATCCTTTGCCATCCTAAAACGGCTTCCCTAGTCAATCATATCGAGGAGGAGCATCGACATGGGACTCATCATATCGCAGGAGATGGTCATGAGGGCCATGCAGAGCCAAATGCCCCTTCTATTCCTGGTCTTGATTACAGAGTTGTGCTAGCGTGCTGGAGTTACTCGTGATGAGAAGAGGGATTTTGAGGTCACTCCTACATCCTCCATAGACATCCGGCGTATAGAGATCAAGTACACTCGGGAGGAGGCAAACATGAAGAGAGAAGCTCTAGTGGATGAATCCCCATAGGTGGATGTTGATTCTATACTTGTAGGGGCATCTTTGCTTACTCCGGCCTCCGGGAGTTTAGGTACTTCCATTTCCTCCCAGACTCCTGGTGCTTCTACTGCTTCCCATCCCACCAAGATCATTCAGGCCATGATTCTAAAGATGGGGAACTTAGCCCATTCTACGGATGTGAGGGCTACCCGATTTGAGACTGCTGTACAATAGATGATTGGGAGTGCTATCCTAACTGTACTTACACTCCTTCGAGCATCAATTGGGGCTCTCACTGCGAGAGTAGAGACTTTTGAGAGTGGACAGGTGGCCACTTCAGAGGTGACGGCTTTGAAAGCCGAGGTTGCAGATTTGAAGAAGAATGTGGACTACTTGAAGTCCACTGACTTCACTTCACTAGTGGAGGCAACATATAATGTGGATGCCCCGGCTTCTTCTGAGATCCCTTCAGCCACCACCGGAGATATGTCGATGGATGATGTGGCAGCTGATAAGTCAGAGGTATAGACCAACGAAGAACATATAGAGGTTCCAGAGGAGATCATCTATGGAGACCTGCCTGACCTTGAGAAGACGATTGTACAGTCGGTGATTCAGACATCGCTAATAGAGACGTCCATCGCAAGCCCTAGTGGATCGAGTGTTGCTGATAAGACATCGGGAACTGTTACCCCAACAGATGGAGCGACTGTGTACAAAAAATATTTCCTTTCCTCTCTCTCTGTCACTTTTATTGATTTTTAGTATTTTGTTGCATTAGAGGACAAATTTCTTTTTATTTTTGGTGAGTGAGGTATTCCATACCTACCTTTTATGATTATTACTTTTGTATATATTGGTTTTTTGTGTTTGAATAGTGTTTTGACACTATTTTGTGGATGTTTGAGCTTGTGGCTCCGTATTATGAATGTAAATGGTTTTTGACCCTTATAAAAAATTTGCCACCTCTTGTGTGTTTGAATGTGGTTGTTCATGTGCAAATTTGAGATCAATACTGATGAATTGAATAATACTCTTAATTGAATAAGAATGAATGTGCGGCTACGATAAGGCCAAATGAAATTGCATAGAAAATATGTGAACATTTTGCATCTTGTTGTGACTAGCCGGTTATCGAATGAGTCTCTTGTGATGAACATTGCACACTAGCAAAAGCATGGAGTCTTGTTTGCTATTGGTGCCAATGCCTTGTGTGATGAGCTTATTGTGAGCCTTGTGTGATGACACCTAGAATTTTCCCCGTTGTTCCAATTGACTAAGTGAAGCAAGCTCTTGTAACGATCTTAGGCAACAATTCGGAAGACTGAAACAAATTAACAATATACCTCTTTTGTGGCCAACCTTGTGAGTGTGTGAACCTTGCCTGAACTCCCTTTTTGAGCCTTTTCATTTTCTTGGATGAAACATGTGAGAATGAGACATCTCTTTATCCATTCACCTATAATCCTTATGAACTGTGATTTGTTTGAATAGCCAACTTAGGCCAAAAGCCTAAGTTGGGGGTGTGGTGAGAGGAGAAGGTAAATCAAGAAGTGCAAAGAAGTTCCCCTTTGATCCATTGTTTTGAAAAATATGGAACCTCTCGATACAAAAAAAAGAGAAAAGAAGATTGAAAAAAAAGAAAAAGAATGAAAAAGTTGTGGAATAAATTTGTGAAAGTTGCAAGAGAAATGGGCTGTCCGGTATTCCATGAGAAGTGAATAATGGGGTGAATTTTGAGCATGAGTGAAAATGTTGAAGAAAAGGAAAGAAAGTGTTGTTCATATAACATTTCAGGATCATAGCAACCATTGAACCTAAATCACCATACCTTTACACTCAACCCGTTACAAGCCTTGAAAATACCTTTTTGATCTTAAGTGTGCTGAAACGAATGTTGGTTGGAAAACAAGGGCAAACCCATGAGTGAAGTCATGCATGTGTTCATCTTTGTGAGTGTGAGAGTCGTATGTGCTTCAAAAGCACTAAATTGTTGAAGAATAGTGTGTGAATATGTAATCATTCTTCCTGTGAGGGCATTTGAGTACCTTTGTTGAGCTTGAACTTGTATTTGAAACATGTATTGTGAAGTTGAGGATTTTTGGTAATGGTGAGTTACAACTTGAACTTTTGGGTGCACAATTGATCTTTGCATGATTAAGTTGAGTCTTGTTGTGTGCATTCATGATTGAGTCTTGTGTAGCACTATTTGAGACATCCTTTTTGAACTGCTGAACTTGAGTTTTACTTGAGGACAAGCAAAACATTAAGTTGAGGGTATTGATGAGTCCGAGATTTGGACTCATTTAGGGCTTTATTTACAATGAATTAGTGTTCTCAAATGTTTATTTTGTGCCAATAACTAATGTAAAACCCTTGATGTTCACGTATATGGATTGAGGAACAAAGCAAGGACACTAATTTGAAAAAAGGAACGAAGTGAGCTGAAAGAATGAAGTAAAGCAAACCTGGTGATCGCCAAGTCCACTTGGCGAGTTGCCGAATGGCTGCTTGAACGCCTAAAGTTCCAGTGTGCCAAGCCCTTAAGGAAAGAACCAAGTTGGCGAGAGAAAAGAACAGTTGGCGAATCGCCGAGTGGTTCTGCGACGCAATGTTGGATCGCCCAAAGTTACAGACCTTGAGGATGCTAAAGGCCAAGGCAGAAGAGCAATGGAATAGAGCAAAGGGTGGAACGCCGAGTGGATCGGCGAGCCAGACATACTACGCCGAGTGGCTCTTCGCAGCACATTTTTGGCGACTATAAATACATTTTTGAACATTTAGTTTAGTATTATTAATCATTTTGAATAGTATCTGATATCATAATTTTCTTAGTTTGAACTGTGAGACAAGTTTTCTCTAGTTTTCCTTAGCTTTGATGAATTGAATTTTTTCACTTTTGAGAAATTGTATGTGGGTATTTGATATTCTTCAACTTGGACCATTGTAAAGACGAAATCAATCTTACCCAGTTGATGGAAACTCAATTTGGTAACGATTTTTATCTTTTTATAAAGTCTAACTAAAACCCCTATTCTTGGCGTGTGATTATGTGATTATGGACTGATTTATTTTATGGGTTTTGCTAATTGTTAGTTTAAATGTTGTTTAGAAGTCAGTTCAATCATTAATTGTGGTTTAATTTAAGAATTGTAGTTGCAAATTGATACGCTCAAATTACACCTCCCTGAAGAAGCGTAAGCGATCGTTATCAAGTAAAGAACCCAACTTGTAGGTTGGGGTCGATCCCACAAGGAAAATGGTTTAGACTTTACTTTAACCCACGATTATATCCAATTAGTC